>JAVHLU010000221.1:0-75794 GCA_036785755.1 Colletotrichum ledebouriae | reverse complement strand
AAGAGCCTTATTATTTAGATCTATATTATTATTATCTATAGGCTTAGATAAGTCTATAGTTATATCTTTACTAATAAGTAAGGCCTTAATACGTATAGACTAGACTTTATAGTTATTAGATCTAGAAGGCTTAGGAAGCTATACTTTTAAATCAGATATTATAATAACTTTAGGAGTATAATATATAAGCTCTAATATAGTATAGAGACTATAATAGTAAGATAAGATAGTTATATAGCTTAGTAGTATTAACTATAGCTTTATTATTATTATATATATATATAGTTAAAACCTAGAGGTTATACGTTTAACTCGTTATTATTCCTCATCTTTTATTCCTCTTTTAGGGTCTTGAAGTAAATATTAAGTAGTAATAGACCCTTTAATAGTTAGGATAACCGACGGTATATTGCCTATATTTAGCCTCGATCGTGAAGTAGTATAGATATAGGTAAACTAAGAGCTTTAAAGGCTTAGGGATAAATCGTATAGGTAGTTAGCTAAAGTAAGGTTAAATAGCTTAGCTAATATATCGTCTCGTTTTATAGTAATAGAGGTATTTATAGTAATATAATTAAGTATTTCGGGGTTCTAAATAGCTTTATATAGAAGGTATCGATCTCGAAGCTAGTAAACTAGTCCTACTAGTATCTCTAACTCTATATAGGGAGTATAAAGGCTATATCTATTAAAAGAATACCCTAAATAGGTAACCTTAAGGTAGAGTATAGGTTCGAGGTATTTATTGTAGTTTTAAGGAGGTTAAATAGGCGCGAGGTTATTAAAAAGGTTTGAGCTAGGCTTATAACCTATAAGAATAGGTATATAGGTAGTAAAAGGGGTAGTAAAACAGCCTAAATAATAGATATTAATAGGCTGAGTAATATAGTACTAAAAGCTGATAAATTTAAGCATAAGGAGGTAGTTTTCCTAGAATTAATTGATAGTATTAATAATGTTATTATTGATGTTATTTCTAAGTTATAAATCCTACCCTCACGAAGTAAGGGGTAAGATATTCTGAAACGTAACTGCAAAGCAGTAGCTTATTGAGCAGAAATCGCGCTCGGATCACTATGTGGTCCGTGCGAAATTTCTGTATACTTATAGCTATAAAGCTAAGGATTATAAATATATATATATATATATAAGGTTATTGCTATTATTAGAATTTATATAGATCTTTAAAGTATTTATTCCATGAAGGAAATACTTTTATAGTTATTATTTTATGTTTTATAGTTATTAAAGTATTATTAAAGAGATATTGTATAGGTATATAACTACTAGAGTTATTTATTAAGGTTTATATAAGCCTTATAAGATTATTATAGAATTTTTAAGATATACCTTCGGTATTCTTATAGTTATTACTACTACTTTTACTCGCTTAGTATTAAGTATCTTTTTCCCTCTATATATATATTTTATAAAAAAGCGTTAACGCCTTTAACCCCGCTACTTCACTAATATTATACTTATATATCTCCTTTTATTACTATTATCCTCTTTCAGATATTAAGGAACCTTATTAACGCTCTATATTATTATATACTTAGCGCTACTAGAGTAACCTATATTATATATACCTAGGTATTATTTTACTATAAATAGATAACGCTCTAAATATAAAGATACTAAGTATATTACCCTTAACTATATTTACTACTACCTACCTAGTATTAAGATCCCTTATAATAAGCTTAGATATTATATTTATAACTAAGAGATCTTTAAGCGCGCCCTTAACTAAGAGACCTAATATTATAAAACTAGTTATAATATTTCTAATACCCTATTTATTATCTACCTAGGTACTAACGCTTACCTAGTTACCTAACTACTATTTATAAACTAAATTAAGTTCTATTACTAATTTCCTAATACTATTTTAAACCTCGAGTAGCTATCTCTTTATAATATTATATAGAACTCCCTTAAATATAACCTATATTATACTATTAATACTACTAGCTCGCCTATTTCTATTAAGTCTAGAGAGGCCTTAAGTAGAGATAATAAACTTATTACTACTAAATACAATTAAGCTAATAAACCTATTAAAGCTACTTAGCCTAAATAACCCCTTAATACTAGCTAACCTAACTAAGCTACTAATATTACTAAATATACTAAACCTTAATTATTCACTAACCTTATTATAACTACTACTAGATTAACTCCTATTGCTTAGAATAAAACTAATAAGATAGCTACTCCTAAGAAGCAAGCTACTAGCGTTAGTACCCCTAATATAATAAATACTGTTAAGGCTATTAAGGGAATATAAGCTTATAGTAAACGTATTAGCTACGTCTCTATCCTACTTAATAGATATAAAGAAACCTAGATTACCCTAACTATAGCGCTCTCTAAGGGTTATATTACTAATATTAGCGCTATTACTCCTAACCTAGGCTAATTTATTAAGTTAGCTACTAATAAATTTAAGTTTATTATAGCAACTATCCCTAAGGGACTAATATAAGAGAGCCCGGGCTTCCTTAGCCCTAAATAATACCTTACTACTAGGTTATTTACTAAGTATATAGTATTAGCTATAGGCCTAGATAATCGCCCTAACGTTAACCCTTCCTCTAATATTAGCCCCTTTAACGCTACTAATATACTTAGTACTACTAAGACGCCTAACGCTACTACTAGCGTTAAGAAGATCATTATTACTAACTAGTAATCCTATACTTATATCGCTAGCCTCTATTACCTTACCTATTCCTATATAAAGTTTCTAACTACTTAGGAGGTAATTAATATATACCTTTAGTATATCTACTTCTCTAATATAACTAACCTTATTACTACCCGCTACGCTAAACGCCTTACCTTATATACCCTTATTTAGAATAGCTTAATTATCCTTAGTCTATACATATATATCCGCGCCCTTAACTTATTTATCATTAAATAAATTATACGTAACCCGGAATTTAGCGCTATATTACTATCCTTTATTATTAAGTAAATACTACGATATAAGTTTCCTAGTATATATACTAAGGATAACGCTTATATTGGTTAGGCTATAGTTAATAGTAACGATATAGGCGCTATCTATACCCTTTTAGACCTTAATAACCCTAAGGCTATAGACGTAGCTAACCTTTAGTATAAATATACTATAGACCTTTAAGGTCTTTAGGCTAATATTACCTCCCTCGCTACTTTAATTACTATAATTAAAAATAATAGTATTACTAAGTTATACCTTAAGGTTAGTAACGAATCTCGCTACTAGTTCCTAGAATAATATAAAGATAATACCTCACTAGCTACTACTTATAGTATTAGTATTAACTAACTCCTAGCTATAGCTAAAGAGATTATTAATAATAAGGATAAGGATTACTCTAAGCTCTTAAAGATAGCTAATACTACGCCTAAGACTCCCTTAGCCTAAAGTAGGATATAATAGAATATATAAAATAGAAAAGAAGTAAGGTTATATATAGTTATTTATATATAATAGTATAGCTCTACTTACTAGTATATTATTATAATAGGAGGTATAAATTAAGTTTTATACTATATATCGTAGTTAATACCTTTCTCTTCTTATATAAGTAATTAATGTTAAATGCGCTTAGCGTAGTTATCCTACTTAAGGGCGCCTAATGCGTTTAACGCGTTTAATACGTTAAATATACCTAAACGCGCTAAACCTTATAAAAGGGCTTATCGCCTTTAAGACAAAACCTTCTAAAAACATAGATTTTTTACCTATATTTTTCGCCTACTACGTGGACTGTATTAATTAGATTATAAAAAGCTTAGACTATTTAAGATTAATAAGAAGATTTCTAATAGTAACTATAAACTCTTATCATTAGATATTATAAAGTATTATTTAATCCTTTATATTTTATTTCTTAAACTAATATTATAAGGATTATAAATGAATAACTTTATTATCATAGAACCTAATAAACTAAAGTATAAAGTTGAAAGAATTATAAACTATATTAAAGATAAGAATAAAATATAATACCTCGTTAAATAGAAATAATATAGATATAAAAATAATACACAGGAACCTATAGTAAACCTTAAATATATATAACATAAACTATAGATATATGAGGAATAATAGCTATAATACTTCTTATAAACTAAAGATATATTATAAATACGCTAGAATAATATTTAACTTAGTTAACCCTAACCTATTATCTAACTATAATAGGATAATTAACCTAGAAATAAGAACCTATTTATATAACTAGGAATACCTATTAATTAGGGCCTGCTATTAGAAAGGAAGTTGAATATACTAGGATTCTGATTACTAAGTACTAAATCTAAATCTACTATACTAAAACTACCTATTAAGTAAGCCTTAGTGATAATAGAAACTATTAAGAACTCCCCTTTATTTATTATATCTTTACCCTTATAAAATAGTATTCTTTTCTACTCTCATTAATAATCTGACTATAATATTATCTTATCTGACTTAGCTTATACTTAATATAACGCTATAAGTCTTTTCTATAGTATCTCCTCCTCTATAACTTCTATATCCTTAAGATAAGAAGCCTTATTAAGTAAACGATGTACTAAGAAAGGTTAGTACATACTCTAGAAGAAAATTATAAAATAAGACCTATATATATAAACTATATTATTAGTAGTATTATAAGATTAACCTAGATAAGTATACTTACTATAGACCTTAGTATTTAGGATTCTTTTATAACGCTTTCTAGAAAACTAATAATAAGAATATAATATCACTATAATAACCTTATACTTAGTAATTTAAAGAGCTTAATTATAATAACGAAGAGTAGAGAAAGAAATTAATTTCTAAATATAACTATATAGTATTAGTATTATAAAAATATTAGGAAGTATAATTAATAACTTCCTAACCTAGGAGTAATAACTTACTTATATTAGTCTTAGGGAGAAGACCATTTAGAGGGAGACTTAATATTATAACTTATTAGAAGTATTTAGACTAGAGTAGCCTTATAAGTACTACTAGCGCCTAGAGGACCTTTATGTATAAGATAATATAGAAATAGCGAGCCTTACCTAGTACAGAAGAACTATAATATAAGTTATATAATAATAAGATAAGAAGTAATTAGTAGAATATAGGAAGGAATAATTAGTAAGTAATTAGTTAATAATACTAACTAATTATAATTATTACTATAAGAAGGTAATTACTTAGAATAAAAAAAGAAGGATATCTAGGACTTATATATAGGATAGACTTAAGCCTAGCTCGAGAATAGATTTCTATAGCTTTTTAATAATTAACTTTATAATCATCCCTAGGATACTCTTAGCTTATTCTATATTATATATTACCTTATAGGGACTATAACTAATTACTATAACCCGTAGCCCTAGATCTAACCTAGTAAGCTAGACTAGCAGGATAATACTATTATTATATATTATCCCTTAGCTTCTATTAGTAGAAACTATACTATCGGATAGCTAACCGTAATACGCTACTTCTTTATAAAGTACATATAGATTCTAAATAGTATATAAGCTATAGAAATAAAACGCTATTCATTAGTATAGCTTATAATATACTTACCTCTTATCCCTCTTTATCTCTCTTAGTATATATAGCTCTAATAAGAGTAAGAGGTATATAATAAAGTATATATTAAGAGGAGAGCATTATATAAAGAGATTACTATACTATTTACTTATCTCGTAATTATTCCTACTATATATCCTAATAAGAAAGTCTATTTCTTTAAGTAGATAATAGGTATTTACTAGTATATTTATACCCTTATTACTATTAAATAGAGTTACTTATAGCTAGATTTAGTCTAAATAGTTAAACTGTCTTCAGTGTTCTGATCTGTTTCTACTATAGAGATATCATATACGCAATTAGCAACACACTCTGATCTAGGTGTTCTCCTCACTCGGGATCGGGACCTGAGAAATACGTAATGATGACCAAACCCATGCAACCCCGTCTCTTGCTCCAGAGACCTTTATCCATCAAGGAAAGCCGATTAGTTTGTCTGCCTATGCCAACTTCAAAGCGGGGTTCATGGAGAACATGGACAGAAGGGAGATGTAATTATCCAAGAAAGCACGAGAACCCTGGGGAGAGTACTTGGAGCCCTGCAACTTGACGGTGATGAGAGGATTCTTGGTGGGATCGTCCGACATCTCGAGCACCACGTCGTAAGGGGTGCGCTCCCGGGCCGCTATGACCTCCGTCATGACGGCATCGCCAATCGCGCCGCTCTCAGCCTGGCCTTGCTTGTAGTCGAAGACGGCCTGGAACAGCGGGGCGCCTGTGGTCGCCGTAGGCAAACCGGAGCCAAGGCGGTCGTGGATGACGCCGTAGGGCACGCGGGAATGCTTCAGGGCCTCCCTCACGCTGTCTTTGACGGACACCAAGTGCTCGCCAAAGGTGTTGGAGGAGGTGAACTCGCCGAACCGCAGCGGGAGCAGGTTGGCGAAGAAGCCCATGGCCGACAACTCGTCCATGGTGGAGCGGTTGGTGTCGGCGATGCCGATGGCGATGTCGTCGCTGCCCGTCATGCGCGACAGCAACACGTGGTAGGCGGCCAGGTAGAACTGCATCGACGTCGCCTTGTGCCTGCGGCTGCGGTCCTTGATGCGGAAGGCGACCATGGGATCCAGACGACCGATCGCCTCGTGCTGGTGCCAGATACCCGCCGCTTCCTTTGGTTCTTGCGACGAGGCGTCGCCGTCGCTCGTCAAGGACTGCATGAGGGGCAGCGGCGCGGACGCGGATGACTTGCTGTGCATGGAACTCCAGAACGAGATATCCTCGTCGAGACGGCCCTCTTCCAAGTCCTTGCGCTGCTGGGCAGCGAGGTCGGCAAACTGAACCGTCGGCTGCTTCAGCGGCACGTGGCTGTAGAGCTTCGCTGCTTCAACAAAGAGGTTCTCAGTGGTCGATCCGTCGCCGACGAGCCTGTGATAGGCAACGACCAACAAGTGCTCGTCGTTGCCCCAGTGGCAGTCGACGAGCCTGAGCGTGTCGCCCCCTGCGATGTCGTACTTTGTCTCGTGGAGCTTCTGGTACACCTCTTCCGCCGCCGCTCGGTCCGAAACCTGCAGGGTCTGGACCTTGTTGTTCGTATGCTTGAGGACCGCTTGCTGGGGGATCTTGTCCGAGTCGGAGTCGTCGTCGTCACCCTGGTCGAAGGCCGTCCGGAAGATCTCGTGACGACGCGTCACGGTTTTGAGGGACCGCGAGAACCGCTCGACATCGATGGCGCCCTTCATGTACATGCCGATGGTGTTGTTGAAGACGGTAGGGTCCTCAATCCCCTGCTGGACTTTCCAGGAGTATTCCTGGGCCAGGGACATCTTCTCGTGCCGTACGACGACTGGTCCGTCGTCGTCGTCGTCGAACTTCTCGGCCTCGTCATCCGACAACGAGTCGACCGAGCCAGTCAGGGGCGTTTCGGCGGAAGTTTCATTCGTCGCCGTGTTGGACCTGGTATCGTCGGAGCTGTCGGCGGTGGCCTCCTCTCCTTGGTTCGCCAAGGGAATGGCACTCGCCGGCAGTCGCGCGGCGGCGTCGTCGGCCAGGTCGGCCACAGACGCGCCGCTCAACACCTTTAGTAATGGAAGGTCGAGGAGAAGCTGCTTCGAGAACCAGGAACCAACGGTGACGGCCCCCAGAGAGTCGACACCTTGGTCTATGAGGGGGATATCCGTGTGAAGGCTCTCCCCATCCGCAATTTGCAAAGTGACACGCAGCTTTGCCGACAGATTATCTAAATTGTTCGTCAGCTTGATATGTTCTCAACTAGAAAAAAAAAAAAAGAGAGGAGACGGAAATAAACTGCTAGCAGATTTGGGCTCTTACCAATGACAATCTGTCGAACCTGGCCCAAGGTCGTTGCCTGCAGCAGCTGTTCTTTGACGGAACCCTTAGCGACGCCGCCCTCCGCGGCGTCTTTGCGCTGCTCGGGAATCTTGAAGTTTCCAACACGAGGGTCGTTGAAGAACGTGATGCGGTCCTTGAGAGCAGGGTCGAGTGCGGGGATGCCCGTGATCAACTCGACGTCCGCCATCTCGATCACGGTCCTCTCACGCTTCTCCTCGTTCTGGAACCTGGCGAGCGTCTGTTTGCCGGACACGATGGCTTCGGCGAACAGCGTGTGAAGCTCGTGTTCTTCGACCGAGTCGAACATGAACCGGATCGCGTTAAAGTCCTCCTCAAGCTCGGCCCTGGTGACGAATCCGACACCGTAGACGGCTCCGATGTCGATGGTCGAACCCTGGAGTTGTTCACAACGGTCAGCTGGGCTATGCAGATGGCCGATAATCGAAAGTGGCATGATGAAAAAGAAAACAAAATCGGAGCCTTGACTTACCGTCAATCCCTTGGACAACCGCTGCTGAGCCAGAGCCTGCAGGTAGGAGTTTGCAGCACTGTAGTTCGCCTGGCCTGGGTTGCCCATGGCCGCCACGATGGACGAGAACATGACGAAGAAGTCGAGCGGATTGCTGCTGGCCGGGTCGGAAAACCTCTCGTGAAGGATCTGTGCGCCCCGTACCTTGGGCTCCAACACCATGCTCATGGACTGGAGGTCCATGTTCTTGAGCATGACATCCTGAAGAACCAAAGGCCCAAAGGCAATGCCGGCCGTAGGCGGGAGCTCCGAGTCTCGGAGTTTGGCGAAGCCAGCGTCGACCGACTCTTTTTTGGCAACATCCCTAAAGAAGAAAAGGATTTGTGGTTAGAAAACAAGAATGTGATGTCGAAAAGGGGGGCGAGGGGAAATTGGTGGACTGCATCAACGTACATTGGCAAAACTGTAACCTTTCCGCCCAATGCTTCAACGTGGGCAATCCATCTGGGATCAACTCGAGGGTTTCTGCTGGTGAGCACGACATACTTGGCGCCGTGCAAGACCATCCACCGGGCCAAGGACCGGCCCAGGTCTCCGGTGAGGCCGACGAGCAGGTAGGTCTTGTTGTCCACAAAGAGGTTGGCAGAGTCGACCGGGCGGATCTTTGCCGACAACGGCTTCTCCGCCCTCCAGTCAACCAGAGTGGACAGCTCCAGGCGCTTATCAGTCGAGGCAGAGAACTGGCTCGCAGGGAAGACTTGATAAACTTCGTTGCCGATAGTCCTGCCCGCCGCAGTAACGATCGATTGTTCGACCATGCTTGCTTCTTGAGCCGAGCCTCTGAATAACGAAGAAGCTGTGCTGCGGACGATGTAATCGCAGCCATACTTGTAGCAACTGGGAGGGAGCACATTGGCCAGGCGATGGCCGATACCAACGGCGGCCTGGCTGGTCGACATATCGAAGAAAGCAGTGAGGTTGGCCGGGCCAATCTGTTTCAGCCGTCCATCGGTCTCTTTGCCGTGCAAGACGATCCATCGAGCGGAACCGGCGGGGGAGGAGCTGCTCTTCAAGCTCGGCGATGTCGTGGCGAAGCAGATCTGGAAGCCCCGTCGCTCGGCCTCCTCCAGCAGGATATCGATGCAGAAGCTCGGCGGCTCGAAAACGAGAACCGAAGCCGCGGGCTCGGAATCTTGGGCTTCGCGGGAGACAGCTTCGCCAATGAACGTTGCCGCCACCGACATCAGGAGTTCGCCGGGGTCCTTGTCGGCCACATTGCTTGGTGCCGCAAAGACGTGGTTTCGCGGGACATGGACTATGGACGCGTTTTGCTCAGAGAGGGCCACTACGGACGCGCCGTCCAAGGTGTTTCCTTGTACAAGGTGGAAGAATCCAAGGTGGCTCACACGTATGGCCTGTGAAAGAGCGTAGCGGACTCGTACGGTCGTGTTATCGGCCTTTTGGGTGTCACCCAGGCCCGGGAATGTCTCGGCGGCCTCGAGGTAGTATGCCGATGGCTTCGTTTGCTTCAGAGCGACAGGTGTCTGGGCGGGATCGAAGTCTCCCAGCACAGGACGGCGAGAGGAGTTCATCCGGTCATTCCTGGCCTTGTCGTGCTTCAGGCGGGGGATCCAGGCGCGACCCTTGCACCAGTAGACTTCGGGCTCGTCGGTCCACGTCGATGCCGCGGCGAAGTCGTCGTCGCTGTCCTCGAGACGCAGCAGTTGCTCGACCAGGAACCTGGTGTCCAGGTCCTCTGCGGAGTCGACGTCGATGAGAGTCAGACCTCGGTCGGGGTGCTCCCGCGCGATGGACCTCAGCATGCCGATGGTGCTGGCCTGGTGCGGGTTGTCGATCCAGGCACTCTCCGTCAGCCACAGCATCTTGCCGGCGAGGAAGAGCAGGTTCTTGACGGCCTCGAACTTGTCCTCGTCCAGGTGGGCGAAGATCTCGTCGTCGATCTCGGACAAAACGACAAAGGTGGACTTGGGCTGCAGGTCCGCTGACGCGAGCTCGTCAAGACTGGTGATAGACTGGACGGATCTGTGCGGAAGGATACCAGTCAACTCATCGATGATGCGTCGTGTCTCTGGGGACTCGCCGCCGACTACGACCAATGGTGGGTAAGAGGTCTTGAGGGGGGCAGACAGAGGGTTGTACAGCGCGTCGATCCTGGAATCGGCGGCGTACGTGCTGAAAACGGACGTGGGGAACAGGTTAGCATCTCGATCGAGAGTGCGGCTCTCGATGCCCGAGAACCCAACACGCTTCAGGATGGCGTCCCACCGGTAGAACGAGACAAACGGCTCCAAAACCCGGCCGTCGTCAACGCCGGCCCACCAGTCGGGGAACAAGCCGAAGAGAAAGCCGAGTCGGCTATGCTCACGGTGGGTGATCTCAAGGATGACCATGTGACCGCCCGGCTTGAGCAACGACCTGGCGTGTGCCATGGTCTCCTCGAGCTTGGGGGTGGCATGGAGGACGTTGGATGCGATGATGAGATCGTACGAGTGCTCCTTGAAGCCCTGTTCTGCGGGGCTCGAACGGATATCGAGAGACTCGAACTGCATGAGCCCTTCCGTGTCGAACTCGGCGAATTTGGCGCGAGCCTGGTCAAAGAAGTCCGTCGAGATGTCGGTGTAAGTGTAACTGTTGAGTCCAAGTTGAGGCGTTGACAGAATGTGCTTCGTAGCGCCGCCCGTGCCCGCGCCTACGAAGAATAGCAGGTCAGTGACAACGGAATACAACAAAAGAATAGGGAAGGCGATTTTGGCGTCTTGTTTCTGGGACTTACCGATCTCGAGAACATCCATGGACTGGAAACGATGAGCGATCTGGGCCACCAAGTCCCGGGCGTAGTACAAGGCCGGGCCGAAACTCAGCTTGTTGGTATAGAACTCGGTCAACAAGCCGTCGTGGTCCATGAGATCGAACGGGCTCTGGCCCTGGCAGGTGACCGAGAACAGGTTCTCACCAACTCGTTGAACGAGGCGAACATGTGGGTGGTAGGAATTGCTGTCGAGTGCTCAAGTCAGACACAGAAACGCAATCACATACACACACACACACACACACACAGACAGAGAGAGAGAGAGAGAGAGAGAGAGACAAAAAGCCATCAACTCCAACGGGGCAGGGATCTTGTACATACCTCTCACAAAGTTCCTGGATCTCGGCAGAGCTGTCGTTCTCCCAAGACGCATCGTACCACAGGTCGTTTCCGTTGCGGGCCTCGTTCTGGACATGCTTGAACCAGTTAATCTGTCTCTTGAAGTGGGGGGCAGCGCTGTCGTAGTCGGCGCTGGTGAGCTTGTTGAGGAAGGACTTGATGTAAAAGTAGACGATGCGTTCGATAATCGGTATGGCATGCCTATCCTGCTCCGTGGCCCAATGCGCCGGATCGTCCAGAAGCTTGTCCTGCGTAAGCGGATTCCAGAACCACTTGGCGAAGATGCGATGGTCTGTGGATGCTGTCGGAGGGGAGAACGGCTTGAATATGATGTTCTCGACTTGGAGAAGCGTCTTGTTCTCGTGAGCAAAAACGGCGATGTCGCCGCTCAGGAAGTCGCCCTTGTCATACGTGTTGGTGGTGTTGAACGCGAGCTCGTCTGCGCCGGACTCAGTAGCCGCCAGGCAGAGCGAAGGGACCAGGGAGATTCTGTCGATATGGGTCGGGACGTATAGTGAGCGAAGACGTCGGTCGCCCGGCGACGAGTAAGCCCCGATGACGGTCTGGAAGGCCATGTCCAAGGGCGCCGGGTGCATCAGCAGAGGCTGGCCGCGTCCGGCGTCCTGCAACTTGAGGAAAGCAAGTGTGCCGGAGGCTTTGGCATCGGCTCGTCTCATGGTCTTCAGGCAGCGGAAGTCTTTGCTGTAATCGTAGCCCATCAGGTCGAGTTCCTTGTAGAAGGAGTCGACGTTGACCCTGTTCATTTGGGGGTGCTCTTCCTCGGGTGCCGGCAAGGCGGACTTGTCGTCGCCGGCGGGCGAGGATGACTTGTCAGCCACCGTAATGATGATCTCTCCCTTGGCCGAAGTCGAAAGCTCACTCTCCTTGGACAGACACGAGTCGATGAAGAACCTGAGCGGAATGATTCCATCCTGGCCGGGCTCGCTGGTCACGCTGGCCGAGAGGTTAAGCTCGACCAAGCTGTTGTCGTCCTCGAAGACCACGGCCTTGCTGATTTCCATGTCCACAATCTCAAGAAGCTCCACTTCGTAGTCGTTATCGCTGGCCACACGCATGGCAGCCTCCATGGCCATGACGACGTAGCCAGCGGCAGGGAAGACGGTCTGTCTTTGGAGGGCGTGGCCGTCCAACCACTCAAGGTCGCGAGGTCTTACAAAATTGTTCCACTGGTAGGTCGATGTGGTGGAGGAAAGCTTCCCGAGCAGGAGGTGAGGGTGCTGCCCACGAAGATGCTCCCTTGTAGAGCGCGACTCGGTCCAGTAGCGGCGAGAATGATCCCAGGGGTACGGCGGCAGCATCTTTGCCAGGCTCTGGAAAGGTTGCTGAGGCGAGACTTCCTTTGCAAAGCCGGTAGCATCGATACTCGGGACTCCAAAGCGCTCCCAGAGGTATCCGAGACCTCGTGCGAAAGCGGTCATGTCGTCGGCTCCTCTCTCTAGGCACCCGGTATACGGCAACTCCGTTCCGTCGAGAGCGTGCTTGACGGTGGCGAGACAAGGCCCCTTGAGAGCAGGATGGCAGCCGACTTCGATGCCAACTTGTAGCCCTCGGCAGGTTACGGCAGCCTTCTGAACGGCATGAGAGAAGAGGACCGGAGACACGAGGTTGTCCTTCCAATAAGCGGCGGTAACATCTTCTGCGGTCATCTCCTTGTTGGTCTCGAGGACGGATGAGTACCAAACAAGCCCGGTCCGGGCTGGGTTAGCATCAGCAACGGCGCAACCGCATTCCTCCAACAGCTGGACGTAGGGCACCGCGCAAGGAAGCATGTGGTGTGAGTGGTAGGCCTTGTCGACCCTCAGAAGCCTTGCGAAGGTGGACTCGTCCTCCAGAACACCCTGCACGTGCCGAATTGCATCCGAGTCGCCGGAGATGGTCACACTGTCGGGGGAGTTGCTGGCTGCAACACAGACTCGGCCTTCAAAGGCCTCCATTTCGCAAAGCTCCTTTGCATCGTCGTACGACATGCTTGCCGCCAACATGGCACCAGGTTGCCCGCTTGGCGAAGATGCGTGCTCGGCGGACACAACGCCGCGAAGGTAGGCGATCCGGATGGCTTGGGCGGCGGTGATGAATCCTGCCGCAAAGGCACAGGCGATCTCGCCCGAACTGTGGCCGACCACCGCGTTGAACTGAATGCCGGCGGCATGGAGGAGTCTGACGAGTACGATCTGCACAGCGCAGCATAATGGCTGCGAGAAGCTGGCTTGCCTGACGTTGGAGGCCTCGCCCTCCAACATCAACTGGTCGTAGAGGGTCCATGATGGCCGGTACTTCTCGGGGAGCATCCTCAGCGCTTCGTCGAGCTCTTCGATAATGCGTGTGGTGTACGGCACGCCGAGCAAGAGCTTCTTCAGCATTCCGGGCCACTGCGCGCCCTGTCCTGTGAAGATACCCAGAACCTGCGGTTTGCCCTTGTTATCAGTGCTGAAGTCGGTCCAGACTTCACCGTCCTCGATGGCGGCCTCCAGTGCGAGCCGGAGGGTCTCCTTGTTGTTTCCGACGATGGCGCGACGAAACGGCAAGACGGATCGCTTCTCGAGCAAGGTGCAAGCCAGATCTTGCAGGCTGAACTGTTGGGTGTCGATAAACCGAATCATGCTTTCGAGCGTTGATTTCATCGACTTGTTCGATTTCGCCGAAAGAACAAGAGGCAGGCAAGATGCTTCTGCTTCCACGACAGGTTCGGCTAGAGGCGCGCTCTGATCGGGGCCGAGATACTCCTCCACAATCGCGTGCGCGTTTGTTCCACCGAAACCTAGGTGTCCAACATGGGTTAGTTGTTTCTTCTTTCTGTCTTGTCTGGAGAGACAAAGGCGGTGATCTCTTACCGAATGAGTTGACACTGACTCTTCGAGGCTGGCCAGGTGCAACTGTCGGCCAAGGGATGGCCTCGGTCGTTATTTTCAGATGGTTGTAGAAAGGAGCCACGCGAGGGCTCAGCTTGTTGAACAACAGGTTCGGCGGGATAACGCCGTGCTGCACAGCCAAGCAAGCCTTGAGCAGGCCGGCAATGCCGGCGGCGCCTTCGGTATGACCGACGATCGTCTTGATGCTTCCGACGAAAAGAGGGTCATGGCCTGCATTGCTGTTGTCACCCTGCCCAAAGAAGGCAGATGCTATTGCATCTGCTTCTTGCGGATCTCCAGCCGGTGTACCGGTTCCTGCGCAGCACCGTGTTAGACTAAGGACATGAACACTTCCGGACGACCAGTGAGACGACCACTTACCGTGCGCTTCGAAGAACTGACAGCGTTCCTGGGGATTATTGATGTCCAAGCCTGCCCTTGCGTACGTGGCGCGAATGAGGGCCTCTTGTGCGTCGTGGTTAGGCATGGTGATGCCCGTTGTCCGGCCGTCCTGGTTGATGCCGGTCTCCCTGATGACACACTCAATTGTATCACCGTCTTTCAGGGCCTGACTCAATGTCTTTAGGACTACAGAGCATACCGCTTCCTGGAGGGCCACGCGTTTCAGTATCACAGATGTCTTGTGGCCGGGGCCCAGCAGAGGGTTGTTGGTAACCTACTCCTCTGGCATATCCATCAGCGCCAGCATCCCACATGCGGGACCTGCCCGAGGGTGACAGCATGTTCAGTTTGCTCTCCAGGACAAACGTCATAGGGCCCAATATCAAGTTGGCGCCGGCGGCAACGGCCATGGTGCTTTGTCCACTGCGAAGCTGTTGCACGGCAAGATGTACGGCGGCCAACGACGAGCTGCATGCCGTATCAATCGTCATCTGCGTTCAGTGAAGCAGGTTAGCTCTGTGAGAGTGAGACAGATATCGAACTACAATCCAGGCAGGGATCAGAGGGGTTCACTTGCACTCGGGCCATGCCAGTCAAAGAAGTAGGAGATGCGATTCGAGGCAATGCTCACCGCCACGCCCGTGGCACTGTAAGTGGGAATACTCTCCAAATCGCGCGTCGAAGTGGTCTCGTAGTCATGGGTCATCATTCCGACGTAGACGGCCGTGGATGACCCTTGAAGGTCCTGCATCCGCATTCCAGCGCTGGATACAGCCTCATACACCGTCTCCAGCAGAAGCCGCTGCTGAGGGTCCATGCTCTCTGCCTCTCCTGCTTGGATATTGAAGAAGGGTGCGTCGAAGGCATGCAAGTCCTCCTTCAGAAAATACGCGTAAGACGCGTTGGTGCGCCCGTGGTGGGTGCCATCGGGATGGTAGAAGGTGTCGACATCAAACCTTTCCTTTGGAATCCTGCTCTGAACATCGCGAGGCTCTTTCAGGAGGTCCCATAACTTTGATGGGGTGTTTGCAGCTCCGGGAAAGCGGCACCCACTTCCCACAATCACCACCGGCTCGTTCGGGTAGTTTCTCTGAGCCATCGCGACCTTGACTGAGACCTTCGTCGAGCTCTGGTTGGCGCGAATCGGAAGGGAGAACTGCTTGGGCGTCAGCGAATGCTCCGGCAAAAAGAAGGCTGAGTGAGAGGCTATAGTTACCAAGTGAGTCTGAGAAGATGGCTAGTCGAAGTGATTCTACGTAGTCATGTACATACATCTCATGGTATCGTCGCCATTGTTATAAGTATGAGATTTGTACACAAGCGTTTCGATGCTATCAAAGACCCAACGAGTTGCAACAGACTTTCGGTTTTCGGTCAATCCGTGAGAGAAAGTCGAATCCACCTACATTCATTGGCGAATCACAAAACAGACGCCCGAATCCTCTGTAAAGGGCCCTCGGCATGTTTCGGCGTGTCCACAACCAACAGATCGTTCGACAGTCGGTATTATTCGGTGATACAAATAATGGCACACAGCACCAAACAACGAAGGAATTTCGGCAAGAGACCGATAGAGAAAAGGTCGGGGCTGTCATTGCCCCATCAGCTAGATTGCCTTGGTATATACAATAATCCCATTGGTCCTGTGAGATACAATGCCGCATGTCCGATATCCTTTGCACTGAGTCTTTCTTTCTAAGATTCCCCGTTGTGTCTCGGTTGCCCCTTCTATCCATCCATCAACCGCAATGCTAGTTCGCTCTCTTTTGGAGAGCGTCGAGGGCTTCCGAACAGGCTTATGGGCAGACGCGCGACAGCATGCCCCATGGCTTTGGCCATACGCGGCACTCGTCTTGGGAGTCGCCGTCGTTGCCTTGTTCTTTCGCAGAAAACGGTCCAGTCTGCGAGTGTATAACCCGAAGAAATGGTGGGAACTCACAAACATGAGGTCTAGGAGGGACTTTGACACACATGGTCCGGACTGGATCCAGGCTTGGTTCTCGAAGCACGACGAGCCCATCCGGTTCGTTGTCGATTCGGGATACTGTTCCATCCTCCCATCATCCATGGCTGACGAGTTTCGGAAAATGAAGGAACTCTGCATGTACAAGTTCTTGGCAACCGTAAGATGTAGTCTCCCCCTCTTACCTTTCATTTCCTACCCAAGATCTAATGCTTCGGCGGACGTAGGACTTCCACTCCCATCTCCATGGCTTTGATGGGTTCAAGGAGGTCACCCGAGATGCGCATCTTGCGACCAAGGTTGTTCTGGGTCAGTTTCAGACACAAGCCAACAAATACGTGGTCCCACTGTCCATAAAAGCCAAGACTGCTATATCAGACGTGATGGGCGACAAAAGAGGTACGTGATTACTCTCCTCCAATACATGGTGAATTTGTTCGGCTCTCGACAATCACTCGTCACACGGTAAACTGACGTGGGTTCGTTGCCGCACCAGAATGGCATACGACGCATTTCTACAACCAAGGATTGGACTTGATTGTACGCACCGTCGAGTTCATAATGGTGGGGGAGGAGTTGAGTAGCAACCCGGAATGGTTGGATATTTCGAAAAAGCATGCCTTGACGATGGCTGTACACGCTCGCCAGCTTCGTCTGTGGTCCAAGCTGCTACGACCCTTTGCCCACTATCTCAGCCCTCTCGGCAAGAATCTGCGCGACCAAGTAGACAAGACACGCAGCCTCGTCGAACCCATGGTGCAGAAACGACGCGCCGAGAGAGCGGCATGCTTGGCGAAGGGCGTGGAACCGCCGGCGTATGTCGATTCGATACAGTGGTTTGAAGAAGCGGCCAACGGCGACTGGTAGTGAGTTTGCCTCCCTTCTGGGACAGAGCATCATGTTCTATCCCAGTTCTTATTGTCCCTGGCTTTGGAACGTAGCTCTAACGTACACTAGCGATGCTGCCGGTGCTCAACTCGCCATGCACTTTGCCGGAATCTACGCCACGTCAGATCTCCTCATTGGTTCCCTCGTAGACATATGCAGACGCCCGGATATCATCGAACCACTGCGTCAGGAGATCTGCACCTGCATTGCAGAGGGAGGCTGGACGCCCGCCTCGTTGTTCAAGATGAAGCTCCTCGACAGCTGCATGAAAGAGACGCAACGCATCAAGCCGGTCGAGTGTGCCACCATGCGAAGCTACGCTCTGCGGGACGTGACGTTCTCCAACGGTACCTTCACACCCAAGGGCGAACTGGTGGCCGTTGCAGCAGACCGGATGAACAACCCTGACGTATGGGAAGAGCCGGAAAAGTACGACCCTTACAGATTTATGCGCATGCGCCAGGACCCAGAGAAGGCCGCGAGCGCTCTCCTGGAGAACACCAGCGCCGACCACGTTGGCTTTGGCTGGAACCCTAGGGCGTGCCCCGGCCGTTTCTTTGCCGCCAAGGAGGTGAAGATCCTGTTGGCCCATCTGTTGATCCAGTATGACTTCAAGCCTCTGCCGGGGGACAACCTTGAGCTTTTCCGCCACTCGTTCAGTGTTCGGATACATCCCAATACGAGGCTCATGGTGCGAAGGCGTGACGAGGAACTCCCGCTCCCAGTTAGTCAGTAAAATGGGCGTTCTAGACCGTCTCCAAGCCCCGGAGTGAACCTCATAGCATTGAAAGAATCTCGACTCGAGCAACTGTCTTACATCATATGATTTTGCAGCTTTGTACTTGAAAGAGGAGTATTTCCAACGTAGTGCAATGATGAACTGAGACAAAGAGTGCCAACAAATCTGATAGTTGTATCCTCTGACCTACACATGCCTGATCTATCAGATTGATCCTAGCATCCAACAATAGTAATTTGATACATCGGTGATAGACCGACTAGCTACCTCGACTATATATATTATAAATAGGTATAGTATAGAGTAATAGAGTTAGTATAGTTAGGTATAGCTAAGGTTAAATATTCTTCTCTAGCCCTCTAGTTTACTAAGTAAGGGCTAGAGGGCTTATCTAGTAGTTACCTAATACCTCCCTATATCTCCTAACTCCTATAGACTTCCTTACTTAGCTTATTAAGCCCTTTTCTCTATAATATTATCTTAGCTTATAATATAATCCCCCCCCTCTAAATTAGTTTACCCTTAGATTATTTTATTTAGTAGTTACTTAGAGGGTATTTAATACCTCCCTATAGGATTTTATAACTTTTAGTTTTTATAGGTTTAGAATTTAAGATCCCTTATTCTAGTTATATAACTCTTTTTTAAATAGCTAAGTAGCTTAGAGGAGTAGTTAGCTAGTAATAAGATACTTATACTCTACCCTAGCTACTTTTATAGCTCTTATACCTAGGTATTAAGAGACTTTATAGCTTAGAGGAGTAATAAGCTAGTAATAAAGCTAATCCCTTACTCTAACTACTCTTATAGCTTTATCTAATAAGTCTAGGACTACTTAGTAGTTATTTAAGTAGTTATAGCTAAATTCCCTTATAAGAATTACTCTTTCCTCTAGGGGCTTATATTAAAATATATTATTATTTAAGCTTATGTTTATTATTTTAAATTTACCCTCTAAATTATTATATTTTCTATTTATTATTATATTTTTAATACTTTTATAAGAGTAATAAAGATATTCTCCCTCTAGGGTTAAAGAAGGACTTTATTATAATATAGGGGGTTATTAGTAGTTATCTAGTACTTCCCTATATTTAATCAAGTTAACTAAAGCTAAATAATATAATAATATAGAGATTATCCTCCTTTTAGCTATATAAAAACCTAGTTTTAGTATTAAGTTAAAAATATGTAAATATTATTTAAAACTTTACTTTATTAAAATCTCTCTTTCTTATTTCTTGAGATTTATAATACTAATATTACTACTGATAACTTACTATTAGCCCCCCGCTCCCCTATTAATAACTTTATCTTATGTACTATATAATAAATCTATTATTATATCTTCTTCTATTACTAATACCCCTAACGCCGCCCCTTACCCTACTAATACGCTAGATATTACTAATATCCCTATAATAAGTAAGCTCTAGGCGTGCTCTTACTACCATTACCTCTTATTATAGGTAAAGTAGGAGCTACCTAAGGATATAGATACTAGGCTTAAGCTCCTTATAAGCTTAATTATATACTTTAAGAGTAATAATAAGTATATAATCCTTAGCTAGTACTTATTTAATACTTTAGTAGCTTTAGGCTTTAAATTACTTACTAAGTTATAAATTTATTACTAATTTATTTATTTTTAGATATCTCTACTAAATATAAGTATAATATTTAAATAGGTAATAGAAAGGCTTATATTAATATAAGTTTTACTTATTATTTTCTAGTTCTTAGCTACTAACTCCCTATAGCTTACTTATTATATAATAAGCGCTACTAATAAGCTTAAGCGCTTAATAAATAAGGGCTACTCTAAGCTTAATATTTAAGTATAGTATATTAAGAATAAGGTAAGTTATCTAATACCTCCCTAGTGCTTTACTATTAGTTCTTAATAATATTTAAGAGGAGATCCTTATTACTTAACTTATAATTAAAAAAACCCTCTAAGCTAAAAAAAATAATATTAATATAATACCTAAGAAATATAAAGCTAAGGAGGTAGAGATCTCTATAAAACTAGAGGATTACTAGGTAAGCGCCTTAGAGGAGGCTATTACTTACTAGTAGTACTTTATTAAAAAGGCTAAGAAGTAAACTAAGTTACTATATAAGTAGTATAAGGAGCTTATTTATTATTATATAATAATAGAGTAGCTAGCTAAGAAGTAGCTAGGGGTATTAGAGGTATAAGCTAAGCGCGCTAAGGAGTTACTTAACTCTTATAATAAAGTTATAAGTTTATTTAATACCTACTAATACCTCCCTAGTACTTAATTAGTTAATATTTCTAACTTAAAGTAGAATTATAAGGCTTTAGCTACCCTATTTATTATAAGGGGAGATAATAATAATAATAATAATATTAAGGGTACTAGCGCCTAGTAGATTTAAAATTTCTAGGAGCGCTCCTAGTAGGCTACTAATAACCTCTACGTAATATATAATTACCTTTAGGTGTTCTTCTGGTCTCTTTTCGCCTTATTAAGGGCCTTTAGGCTAGTAAATTAAGATACCTAGCTAGCGTGCTCTATTTCTACCTAACTACTAGTTATTTATTAAGTTACTTATTAAATTATATAGGGATCGCGATGCTTTTATTTATAATTAGGCTTAATAATGGTTCTATAAGTCTATAGATACGTTATATTATAGCTCTTATAAATTATCTAGTTCGCTATAGCCCTTCTATTTAATAAGGTATTAATAGCTATATCTAGGGCCCCTATAGGTAATAATATAGTTTACTATATAGACGTTATTATTATTATTAATTAGGATATCTTATAGTAGAATAGCTAAGCTAAAGAAGGGTTCTAATTACATAGGTATAAATGTATTATAGATTTAGTATTTTTTATTAACCTATAGCTTATATACTTATCCCCTATTAACTACCCGTTAGATCCTAAATAGGCCTAGATATTTATTAGAAAGTTTATAATAAGGCTACTTCTACCTAATGTTTTTAGTTAAGAGTAAGACGAGGTCTCTTATAGTAAAGATAATAGGGGTTCTCCTCTAATTATAGAATTTACTATATATTTTATTATAATCCTAAAGTAAGTTAGTAATAGCTAATCTCTAGGTAAGTAAGCTGTAGACTCTCTTATATACTACTAGGATTAAAACCTTTAACTAAGTCTTAATATTATTAGGTTTTTAAGGGGAATATCCTATTAGTAGCTTAGTAGGTAATATCTTAGTAGCTTTATAATAGGAGTTATTATAAATAAATTAGGCTAAGTTAAGCTACGTTACCTAGTTATCCTAGTTAATATTATAGAAAGTCCTTAAAAAATACTTAATACTCTAGTTCTAGCGTTCTATTTAGCTATTAGTTTAGGGATAAAAAGTAATACTAATCTAGTTTAGGGATAAAAAGTAATACTAATCTTCCTCTTAATAACTAGTAGGTAGTAAACTTTAAACTAGAAGTTACTAGTAAATAATAGTCCCTAATTAGATATAATAGCTTCTAGGAGCTTAAATATAAGGAAGATATATTTAGTTAGTATTATAGCTAACTTATTAATAATAAGTAACTCCCTAGTAGGGATATATAAGAGTATAGCTATAGGCCTAAACTAGGAAAGGCTAGAATGCTAAAACGTAGGTATGCGTAGTTATATTAGACTATTACTTAACCTTCTAAGTCTCTCGCTTATAGAGTTTTACTAAGGGGGTGTATATTTATTACTATTTTGCTAATATTTTGCTAATAGCGTTAGTTCTATATCCTGCACCTGCTATTATTCCTTATAATTACCCCCCCCTCTAAAGCCTTAGTCCCTAAGGCGTACTAGTAGGGTAATATAGCTCTATATTATCGCGGATATTATTACTAACTATAGGGTAGCCTTTCTATACCTTTATTATATTATTTGCTCTTACCCTCTGCGCTAGATCTAGGTAGTTATAGCGAATAACGTACTTTCGTTTTCCTAGCGCGTTATAGGTATTCTTAAATTTTAATTATTACTATTGTTTTTTAATTAGTTATTAATAGTTATATAACTGTTTAGTAGTATATAACTAGTAATTATTTTACCTTATTACCTAGTAACTTAAAATATAAAAGGGCGTCTTCTTTTTAAGGTTTCTAGCCTAGTTAGAATTTCTCCTCTTTATAATCTTTTTTAGTCTAGCTACTTCTCCTATTTTAGCGCTTATTTTATAAGCCTTTACTATAATTATTAAGTTATTTCCTTTCTCTCTTCTAACCTTACTTATATCCCTCTCTAATATCTTACTAATAGCTCTCTATAATATCTTATATTATATATATAGGCGTAGTTCTTATAAAATACCTCTATAATCCTAAGATCCTTTCTAGCGATCTTACTAGTAATACTAATAATAGCTATCCTTACCTTAGCTATTTTTATAAAATATATTAGGATATTATCTACTTTTACTATATATATAGCGAGTATATATAGAAGTATATCTATTATAACTTTAATAAGAAGAAATGCGCTACTATAAGTCTCTACTAATTTACTAATAGGTTACTATATATTAACGTTTTCTAAGTCCCTTAGGAGCTTTAGGGTATAGCTTAGATAACTTAAAATATATTCTACTAGATCTAGATCTAGTAGCGCGATAGTATCCTAACCCCTCTTTATTATTATTATATTCTAGCTACGCTTAGTAACTATTTAGTAGTATAGAAGCGTATTATTAAGCTTATTTATAATCCTACTACTAGTAGTAGTAGCTATAATATAGAGTAGCTTTAGCTCTAGGAGCTCGCCTCTATCTATAAGTACCTCGCGCTTAATATTCTAGTCTATATAAGCTATTACTCGCTATTCCCTTACTAATTATATCCTACTAACTACTAGGTTTTAGGTTAGTACCCTTTATAATAGTATTAATATTTTTTAGCGCCTAAACGCTACCTAGCTAGTATATATTTATAATAATAGTCCTATTAACTACCTCTATAATAAGATTAACTACTTACTTAATAACCTTTTAATAAAGCTAGTCCCTATGCGCGCTTACGAGCGCGATATCGCTTTTTTCCCTAGGGTTTATAAGGAGCTCTAGGAAAATCTCGCTAAGTATACTACTAATAATATCCCCTCTTGTTTTATTATTATACTTTAGTACCCCTACTAAGTATAGTTAAAGTAGTAGCGAAGAGTTAGTAAAGAAGACTAAGAGAGCTAAGGTTACTATTACTATCTCTAATAGTAATAGTTCTAGCGGCAAGTCGGGTAGTAATACTAGTAGTAAGTTAGCTAGTAGTTAGCCTATAAGTAGCGATAGTAGTAATACTAATAGTACTAGTTTAGTAACTAGTTGCTATAGTAGTTATAGTAGTACTACTTATAGTCGTAGTAGTTATAGTAGTCGCCCCTATAGCTATCCTAAGAAGTTAATAACTAATTAGATAGTTAGCTCTTTTTCCCCTTTTATAGGATAATACCCCTTTTCGCTATAGCCTTAGCGATAATTCGCTACTTAATTTAATTAACGTTTTGCTTCTAACTTAGTTTTATTTTATAGTCTCGTAGTTTATAATTACTAACCTATTATAGTAGGTTTAGCAACTAATCGTCCTACTTCTTATAAGCCCTCTTATATTATTTATTAAACTTATAAATAGCCTCTTATATATTCGCTAAGTTCTCTATAGGTTCCTATATATTATATTCTATAAGCTATCTTACCTATTTAACTAAGTATTATATATTATTACTAACGCCTTGCTACGTAACGATCTCTTTAACCTCTTATTCCTCTAGCTTATTCTTAAGCTCTAGGTATATAAGTAAGCTTTTACTACTTACTTAGCGATTATCTTATAGTTCTAGTAAGATAACTAAGAATATATTATATATCCTTTAGTATTATAGTAGTAGATAAACTCTATAAGCTTATATACTAATTAGTTCTATAATAGCTACTTATATAAACCTAGGCGCTAGGTTTTTATTCTTAAACTAGAAGTTCTTTATTAATAGCCTAATAACTTATCCCTAATAGTAGGTCTATTCCTTATACCTCGTATTATAATACTTAGCTTACGCCTTAGTAGCTTTTTACTACTATTCCTAGGCCCTCTTATAAAGCTTTGAGATATATTTAATTCGCTCCCTTATACCCTATATTATAACCCTATTTATAGGGGTTATATATTCTATATAACGTAGGTAGTAGCTATATAGGGCCTCTATTAGTAAATAGCTAGTAGTACTATAGTAACTATTATTATATATAAACTTAGCCTCGGGTAGCTAGATAGCTTATTCTTATAGCGAGTTGCTAGTATATACTTATAAGTACTTTTCTAATATCTAGTACGTCCTTTTAAACTACTTATTAGTCTAGGGGTAATATATAATAGAGAGGTAGCGCTTAATAGCCCTCTCTCTTATAAATTCCTCTTAAAATTAGCTAGTAAAGAGCTTATCTTAGTTACTAATAATACCCTCTAGGGTATTAAAATAGCACTTAACTTATTTATAAATAATCCGCGCTAGCTTAGTAGCTATTAGCTGCTTTATTATTAGGATAAATATAGCGAACTTAGTTATCTAATATATAATAATAAGAACTATGTTATACTCCCTACTTTTATACTAATAGCTTAGTAGTAGTCTAGTAATAAAATCTATACTAATTTCCTAAAACGGGTGCGCTAGTAGGGGTAGTAGGTATAACTTTTTATAGGGCTTATACCTTAGAACCCGGATCCCTTAGTATATATAGCACCCTATAATATAATTATATATATCTATAGCTAAGTTTAGCTAGTAGAACTTTCTCAAGATTAACTTAGTAGTCTTATTTACCCCTATATAACCCGCCCTGCGGTTATTATAGTATTAGCAAAGGATTTTAAGTCTTAGGGACCTCTCCTAGGGTATTTCTAACCTTCCCTTATAGAATAAGGTTCTATAGCTATTAATTATATAGCCCCTATAATTACTAGCTAGTCCGCGTGCTCTCTCTAATTAGATCTAGTAGTATAAGTTATTAGCTTATAATCCGTAGATAAGACTTTCTATTACTTCAGAGGGTTACTAATTATACGCTATTTCGCTTATTATAAGCTCCCTTATAACTTAGTATAGGATATACTACTACGCTATAGTAACCCTAGCTCTAAGCAAGTCCTCTAGGTTAATAACCTCTTACTAAGCGTTCTCTATATCTTCCCTTACTTTTTAGTATTAGGTTAATATAGCTACTATAGTTATAGTAATATTAGTATACTATAGAGCGCTATACTAACTAGAGACTAAGGCGTCTCTACCCCTAGAGCTATCTATCTAAAAGGGGCGTTATTTTATACTAGCCTTTATAGCGTTAATAAATACTCTTAAGGTTTCTATATTACCTTATAGAGTAGTAATACTTATCTAGAGGTTTACTAGTAAGTTACTAATAAACCTTAGCTTCCTTACTAGGGTTAGGAGTATATTATTATATTTTACCTCCCCTTTTATATAGTCTAGCCTCTTAGATAGCTTATTTACTAGGTTTATAACCCCCGACTTATACTTTAGGTTAAAGTTAAACGCTAAGAGTTTATATACCTATCTAGCGAGCCTTCCCTAAAGGTCCTATACTAACGCACTAATAACTCCCTTTAGTACCTAGTAGTCTATTAAGATTATAAACTTTTTAAATATACCTTAAAGGTAGTAAGCCTAATAATCTAGGCTTTTAATTATAGCGAGAAGCTCCTATTAGCCTGCTCCCTAATGCTACTTAGTATTACTAAGCTTTTATAAATAGTAGGTAACTAGTTACTACTAGCTATTAATATACTATAATAGGATACTAGATATAGCCTTTATAGAAGTATCCGTTTTAACCCTTATTTTATAAGTTAGGTCTTAATATTAGAGAATAGTTACTAAGTAGAAAGCGGCTTAGAGCTATTTAAAAGCCTATTAGGCCTCTTCTAGCTAGTAAAATTCGCTTCCCTTCTTATTATTCTTACTACCCTTTAGTAGGGATATTATAGAGGCTATAATACCTAAATAGCTTATAATAAACTTATAGTAGAAGTTATAGAATCCTAGGAAGACTTAGATCTCCTAGTAGGTCTTAGGTAGCTTCTATTTAGTAATAGCTTAGATACAGGTTTAGTCTATTAATATACCTTTAGGTGTAATAATATACCCTAGGAACTCTACTTATTATTAGTAGAAACTATACTTACTAAGCTTAATATATAGCGCTTATTAGTAAAGCCTGCGGAGCACTTAGCGAAGGTCCTTTATATATTACTCTCTTATCTTAGAGTAGATTATAATATTATCTATATAAGCGATATAATAGGTATCTAGTAGCTTAGCGAGCGCTTAGTAAATATACGCCTAGAATATCGCTAGGGCGTTTATAAGTTTAAATAGTATAATAATATATTTAAAGTACCTATAACAAGTCTTAAAAGCTATCTTCTAGTAGTCTTCTAGCTTAATATAGATATAATAATATATATCTTAAAGGTCGATCTTTAAGATCTATTTTACTCCCTAAAGCCTATCTAATAGCTTATTAATAAGGGGAAGTAGATATTAGTTCTTTAGTATTATCTTATTAAAGCTTTAATAATCTATATAAAAGCGTAAGGATCTATCCTTCTTAGGTATAAAGAGAATAGGGGCGCTTATCTTACTTATTAAGGGTTAAATCCGCCCTATTACTTAGTTATTAGTAATATATTAGTAGAGCTCCTCTAGCTAGTACTTATTTAGCAGGTAGATAAGCCTATATAGAGGTTTCTTCCCTTTAACTAAGTTAATAATATATTCTATACCCTCTAGGGCTAGGTATTCCTTTACTAACTACTTATTAAACGTTACTTATTTACTAAGTAGCTCTAGTAGTAATTCTACTTTGCTCTCTAAGGTATCCTCTTTACCTAGAGCCTCTATTAGTAGCTTATAGGGAGCGATATTCCCTAAAATATATATAATATAGGCCTTCTAGTTATTCTCTACGATCTCCTATATAAATACTAATAGCTTAGCGATATTAAGGCGTTCGTATCCCTAGGTATTTATCTAGGTATTAATTATAATACCCTCCTTACTTATAGAGTATTATAATAGGAGGAGGTCCCCTACCCCTTTAGGGCGGGGAGCATTAGCAAATAGTTATTATATCTTCCTTAGTTATCCCCTCGAGTTAATAAGGAAGAATATTAACTAATACGTATTTTAGCTTATTATAGAGGACCTATTAAACCCTTCTAATATAGGGGCGCGCGCTATTATAGGTTATAGTTATAAGGATTTTACTAGTCGACTACTAATAATATCGACTTATAAATAGGAGTCTATATCTATTACTACTTCTTATTTAGTAATATTCTAGAGAACGATTACCTATCCTTTTATAGTATCTCCCTTTAGGAAAGTATCTAGTTTTAATATAAGCGCGGGGGTTATTAGTATAATCCCCTAGCTTACTCTTTTTCTAATAGGTTAAGGTCTTTAACCTCCCTTATTAATTAGATTATATTAACCCTTACCTTATTAGTAAATACTTAGTATCCTACTAGTATTTTATTTATACTCTATTATTTATCTAAGTAGTTTACCCTCTTATACCCCTTCTTCTTATAGCTAAAGTATACTAAGGGGTTAGATATTATAGGTCGTACGTTAGGGCTAAATATAGGCTAGCTCTAATTAGGTCCCTATATTATAGCGCTAGCTAATTAGTAAGGTATTAGGCTTTAAGAACCTCGCGTAGTCTTATAACTAGAGCCCTACTAGCTTATTTTTTAGCTCGCCCTTATTATAAGGGGTACCCTTAGTATATACTCCTCGCCTATATACTACTTCCTGCTTTTACTCTATAGGGCCTCGCTACCTTATTAGTAATATATCTCCTATAAGTATTCTGCTTCTATAGCGATATCTCTTAGTCTCTATATCTTAACCTTCTAATACTTAAGCTCCCTATATAAAAAGGGGGCTAGTTAGAAGTATAGTATATAAGCCTTAGCCTTGCTATTTTCTATACTAACTATACCTAAGTTCTAGTATATTACTAACTATTTAGCAAAGAACTATATTAGTAATTATATCTCCCTCTGCCTTATTATATCTAGCTTCTTATAGTACCTCTACTCTTAAAGCTCTAGATTAATATATTATTAGTAAATAAATATTATAAAGTTAGCCTAGGCTAGGTCTCCCTCTAGCCTAGCCCTATAGTATTATTACTAGGTTTATAGGGATAGGCTTATTTTTATAAGCGCCTATTAAATCTACTACTCTAGCGTGCTACTAGTACGTAGTTAGTATCTATTTTTAACTACTTAGATCTAGTTACTAACCTAGTTTATAGTAAAGTCCTTACTTATAGTATAGTAATTATATATAGGGGGTTTCTTATATTCTCTCTATAGCTACCTTATTACTAAATAGTTAGTAAGCTCCTATAATAAGGTAGTAGTTTATTCCTTATACCTCTACTACTATAGACGTATCTACCCTATAAGGCTCTCCTACTATCTCTATAGTAGTCTTATTACTTAGGTAAGGATACCTAAGATACTAGCTTCTCAGGGGGTTTTAGGCGGGGTGCACTATTAGCTACTACTTACTATTTATTTACTAAGCAAAAGTTACTCTACTAGTTCTAGCGTTACTTAAGACCTAGCCCGCCCCCTTAGGGTAGCCTCTCCTACTACGTTATTACTAGGATCGTCTAACCCCCTAGTATAGCGTCTATACTACGTTCCCTATATCTTAGGGCTTAGCGAGCGACTTATATTATATTAGCTAAGGCCTTATTAGTCGTATTCTATATACCTAGCCTAGAGTTTATTATAGTTAAACTCCGTTACTAATTCGTCTATTACTAATATATTAGTATACTATTACTAGTTCGTTTTAGATATTCTAACTAGTACTAGTTTCTTAAATTAAGGTAGAAGTAATAGAGTTATAAGAGTATAGCTATAGGCCTAAACTAGGAAAGGCTAGAATACTAAAATATAGGTATATATAGTTATATTAGACTATTACTTAACCTTCTAAGTCTCTTGCTTATAGAGTTTTCTTAAGGGGGTATATATTTACTACTAATTTGCTAATATTTTGCTAATAGCGTTAGTTCTATATCCTGCACCTGCTATTGTTCCTTATAGGATATATAGGGAGTATTTTATAAATTAGTTAATAACGATAAGAATACTATTATATAGCCTATTTCTTATTATAAGAGATAGTAGTAGTTTTATAATAAAGTTAATTGATATCTATTAGAAGAGCTAAGTAGGTACTAGTAGGGGTACAAGTTTACTATATATAAAGTAGTATCTTAGTTTTATATATTAGTATATTATTTATTTCTTAATATATTCCTTTATATTACTAGTCTATATATTCTTAAAGAATAAATTTCTAATCCTCTTTAGCGTCTTAGTAACCCCTTAGTAACATCTAGATAGTTTATTATAAAAGGCTCTAAGGACTTTATTTTAAAATAAGTAGTTATTAGGGATATATAAGCCCTCTTAATATCTTAGGGTATTAGTATTATCTAATAACTACCTTATACCTTATTATTCCTACTTCTTATTAATATAAAAGGGGTCCTTCTATTAGGCCTCTTTAACTTATTCCTAGAGCGAGGGTATAAGTTATTCTAGCGAGGTATTTAATAGTTAGGTATCCTATTACTACTTAGTACTTACTCTCTAGGTAATAGTCTTATTAAAACGTTATAAGAAGTCTTATAAGAGCGAGTCCCTAGCTTTATTAATTTCTATATTCTCTAGGGTATAGTTAGGTCTCTATAATAAGCTATTAGCTAGGTTATAGCGACCTAGCTAGTATTTAAGTTTAAAGTTAAATATTAATAGGTCTTATAATAGCTAAGCTTAGTAGCTACTAGGTATCTTTTTATTACTAAGGTACTAGTAACCTAGGTAGTTAGTAATAAATCAGATATAATACTAGGAGTAAAGTAAGTAGTATTACTACCTTACTACTACCTCCCTAATAGCTAGTAGCTCTACTTCTAATATATTATATTATAATTATATACCCTTAAGCTTCTAAGAAATAAATACTACTAATCTCTATATATCCCCCTCTAACTAGCTTAGTATTACCCTTATTATAAAGTCTAATATATTAGTTTCAACTTAAAATAGGAGTATAGGATTAAAATAGTATAATATAGGTACTTCTATAAATAAAGTATAGAGCTAATAGAAAGAAAGTAGTACCTCCCTAGTTATTATTAGCTAGCTCTTAGCTATATTAATAAGTTAGTTAGTAAGTAAGCTATAAATCTTAGAGTAGTTCTTAATAAATCTCCTATAGAACCCTATAAATCCTGGAAACTATTAAATCTCTTATATTATAATATATACTAGCTACTTAGCTATTACCTAGACTCTCTTATATTCTATAATAACTCTATTTATTAAGATTATAAAACTAAGGAATTTAATCTCCTCCTTATAAAATCTATACTTATTAGGGTTTATATAGAGGCTATTAGCTTCTAACTAGGTAAGTACCTATCTTATAGCCTCTATATAGGAGTCTATATCTTCTACTCGTCTCCCTCCTAGATCCTTACTTAATAGTATATATCCTTAAGGTTAAGCTTAGTAAAGTACTTAGCTCTAGAGAGCTAGTTAAGAATCTTATTAATTAGAGGGAGGGGGTATAGTTCTTAGTAGTTACCTAGTTAAGCCCCTAGTAGTTTATATATAACCTTAACTTACCTCCCTTCTTTAGGATAAATAAGATTTACGCCCTTATTAGGCTTATTAATAGATAAATCTATCCTTTCTATAAGGCTTTATAGATATAATCCCTTAACTCCTCTAATTCCTTCTTAGCTAGTAAGTAAATAAGCCTATATAAGGGCTTAGTTCTAAGCTCTAGGTTAATAAAGTAGCTCCTAGTAATTCTAAACTCTAGTATAATTCCTACTAAGTTAATATTAAATACCTTCTTAAAGTCCTAGTACTCTAGTAGGATATTTATTTTAATTCCTTTAGTATCCTTAGGGTCTTAGGTATCTTCCTAGTAGTTAGTAGTTAATATATAGTTAACTTATAATACTCCTATAAGTATTACTCTCGCTTTATTCTTAATATACTTAAATTCCGGCCTCTGGCTACTGCATAGTGATTTTACCTACTTAAGTGCAATAGACCTTCTAACTCCGCGCCTCCTAATAATATATAGCCTTCGGTCGCGTGATCGTAATTGCCGACTACCTTTCCTAACTATAGCTATACTTATACGTACTTATTATACTAGATAGCCTCACGATCTTTAACTTTATATCGATAATAACGTAGTTTTTAATTATTTAAACTACGAAACTATTAACCTATCCTCTCGCGCACTACCTGCGCTACTAATACCGCCTCTATTACCGCTTTATCCACTAGCTATACTATTATTAGTAACGCTCTCTCTATTTAGCGCAAGCTATACTTACTAATATTCGCCTAGGCTACCTAGGCTACCTCTATCTTAGTAATATAGAGGACCTGCTTAAAGAAGGGCTACTCTATAGGGTATATAATAACTTACTAAACTTCTATTACTAAGTTTACTTACTTAGCTCTAATACTATTATACCTTATAGAGTCCCCTATAGGGGTATTAAGGTAAGCCCTCTTAAGGGCTATACTAATAATACGCTCTCTATATATAGCGGAGTAGTTAATAAAGGAGCGGGTTTTATTAATTATATTAAGGCTAAACTCTTTAGTAACCCCCTCTATATTATTTATATTAAAAGGCGTGCCTCGCTTAGGCTTAGTATATTTATATATAGGATCTAGTATTAATATAGTTAAGGATTTATTATAGTTTATAAGGATAAGGATAGGGATAAGGAAGAGGGAGAGGTATAAGGCCCTGCTTATAGTAGAGCTTCTTATGTTTCTAGCTATAAGAACCTCTTAGGAAAGACCTCTTTAGTTAAGGAGTTACCTCTTATATAGTAGCGTTTATAGCACCTTACTAGAAGGTCGACCTTTTAGGTTAAGGAGTTATCTTATATAATAGCTTTTATAGCACTTTTAGCACCTTACTAGAAGGTTAACCTTTTAGGTTAAGGAGTTATCTTATATAATAGCTTTTATAGCACCTTGCTAGAAGGTTTAGTAAGGGCGTTACTATAAGAGCCTTAGTAGCCTGTTTAGCTCCGATATAATTAGCCCTAGTGCGGCGTATATCCGACTTTATATAGTAATATTTAGAGGGTTTACTTATACATAATAGGAACATATAGGGTTCCTATATTATTTTCCTTAACTAGTAGAGGGTATAGGTTAGAATATCTATATAGTATTTCCTAAATTATGCTTGCGAACTAGGTGAATTTGTTATAGTCGTTTTGCGAAGGGGCTGCGGCGTAATTCCGAACTTAATATGCTTAAATTCCTTTATAGTTATAATAAGGTAAATACTCTTCTTATATAAGGGAAAGGTCTAGCTTAACTCCCTCTCATTAAGATTAGGGTACTACGCTATATACTAAGGGATCCCTAGGATAGCGTTATATCTATTATTATTACTAATCCTAAAGTTATATAAAGGTATTTATTAGATACCTACGCTATTAGTTATTTAAGTAACTAACTTTTATATACTATAGTTAGGTCCCTTAGATACTTATATTCCCCTAATAGGTTCTAACTTATTATCCTCTAGTTAGGTATTAGCTATAATACTCTAGTTTATAATATTCTTATTAGCTCTATAACTAATAAGCCTAGCATTAGTCTTCTAGCTACTTATAACTTAGACCTATATTATTATTTTAATATAATATAGCTAGTTATTATCTTACTAAACTATATATATTACTACCTAGTCCTCCTCTAGTTATTTACTAGGGTAAGGTTTCTTTTTATAATAGGGGTAGCTATGCTTCTTATAGTATAAGTATCTTAGCGCGATATAGCCTTTCCTCTTATAACTATAATAAATAATTTCCTTCCTAGTATCTTATAATAAGTCCTTAGTATCCTCTTAGTAGTTATTAGTATTACTATAATCCCTATAGGTCTATCCCTTTAAGGCCTCGGTTTATCCCTCCTAGTTAAGGGTTTAGCCCTCTAGTTATTATCCCTTATTATTAGCCCCCTAGTCCCTTATTAGTATATTATATATCTATATATTAACTATAAGTTTAGCGTCTCTAGCCCTAGTATTAAGGTTAAGCTACGACTTTAGTAATCTATTCGCTATAATATAGTACTAGAGCCTAGGGTCTAGCCTAGCTATTATATTAGCTACCCGGATCTCCTCTAGCTATTAATAGGGGCTCTCTACCTTAATCCCTTTATAGTAATTAATAAAGCTCTAGTATAACTATCCTAGTTATTAGTAAGCTTATTTAAGCTAGGTTTATATATTAAGGGTCCTAGACCTTATATTAGCTATACTATTAGCTAACTAGTCCTTTATCACTACCTAGGTAATATCCTTTACCTTATTATTATGATTAATATAGAGGTATAAGGTTTATTACTTTATTACTAGTCCCTCTAGGTACCTAGTAGTAAATAGTACCCTTTTAAGGTCTAATATAATCTTATTTATTTTAAATTATATATTAAGGTTAAATATAAACTAGTTAAAGTTAGTCTAGGTTTCCCCCTTATACTTAAGTATAAGGAGGTACTTCCCCTAAAGTTCTAATTAGTACTTCTTTAATTTATTATTAATAACTACTTAGTAACTAGTAAGGTTACCTACTAAGGTTAATAATTAGCTAGCTCTTAAGGCCTTAAGATATTCCTTTTTATACTTTAGTTTACCCTTTTTTTCTTCCTCTTTAATAGGTTAATCTAATTTAGCCTCTATTAATTAATTACTATTCTATTTAATAAGTATTTTATCCTAGGTTTAGCTATTTAGCTACTCCTATTTAATAAGGGATCCTAAAGGTAATATTATATTTATCTCCTTAGTAAACCTATAAGTAGGTATTATATTATTATATATTATATTACTCTAATAGTCCATACTCCTATTAATATAAGTAAGAGAGAAGAATATATTATAAATAGATATAATATAAAGTAATAGAGTTAGTATAATTAGATATAGCTAAGGTTAAATATTCTTCTCTAGCTCTCCAGTTTACTAAATAAGGGCTAGAAGGTTTATCTAGTAGTTACGTAATACCTCCCTATATCTCCTAACTCCTACGGACTTCCCTACTTGCCTGCTAAGCCCTTTTCCCTGCGATATTATCCTGGCTCGTGATAGTATACGTCTATTTCGAGTTTTCTTCTCCAGGGTTGTCTTTCTTGTTTGGCCACCGTTTCTAACGGGAAGGCATAGCCCCCAAACTCTCATTGTGACCTGGAGGCTACGGTGCAGTCGTCATATTTAATATCGATGTCAAGCATAGTCCCGCCACCTTAGCAAAAGAAAAGTTAACAGTTCTTCATTACTGTATATCTGAGACAAATGAATCCTGAAATCTCAATAATCCGAAACTTTCAGCCTCCAGAGATGAACTAACTACTTGGGTAACGATGCGTACATGGCCTTCTCAAATGTCTGAGTGAGACCTCGACAAACCGGATCATTCCAAGGCTCGAGCTGGTAGGTGACGAGCGTGCAAAGACCAGCGGCAGGGTCAATTTGCTGCAAGTGGTTGGAAAAGAAAGCGTCAGCATGTCGAGCGATGCGGCGATGCCCGAGACAGATCAAGGAAACCTCACCCAGATGATATTCGGACCGCCTCCCAAGGTCATCGATCCCTTCCGCCGCCACTTGTCCCCGTCGAGGTCCTCCATGGGAATGATGCCGCCAAGCCCAAAGTTTCGTCTCAGCCCCGTCATGGGCATAGGCCCGCCGTAGTTGATGTGCGTCGCCGAGTCCATGTGAGCGTTCATTTGTTTTTCAAGTCTCTCGTCCAGAGCGGGCTGGAACATGAGCTTGACAGTGTCCGGTTTCAAGAGGACACCGTCGTTCTTCAGCAAGGAGAACAGGACCTTCATGTAAGACGCCGGGCTTGTGAAGATGCCCTGGCCTCCGAAGCATTCCTCGCCGTCCTGGCGGAAATAGACCGTGTCGTCGTAGACGAGTTTTCCATCTTCCCTGCTGCGTTGAGTCTGATCGGCTCGGCGGGCCAATAGGTCGGGGCGCTGCTGCAGCTTGAAGGTCATATCAATGATGTCCAAGGGATCGCATAGGTTCTCTTGCATGTAACTCTCCAGGTCCATGCCCGTGGCACGTTCTACTAGCCTGCCGGCCCAGTCGAGATTTGACCCGTACATCCACTCGACACCAGGGTCGTTCACAGGTGGCTGTGCCAGTCGACTCTGGATTCCGAACTTGTCGGCTGCCGGGAGGTATCCCTTGGACATGTACTGCTGTAGGAGAGGGTTGATCAAGACATACGAGAGACCCGACGTGTGCGTCAAGAGATGTCTTTTGTTTTCCAAAGAGTGATTTCACAAAGTCAGAACACCATTGCGAACCCCAACATGTATCTGGCAACGGAACGTACCAACCTCAGAGTAATGATGCCTTCGCGATCCCTCATGATTGCGCTTCCGGCATCGTCAAACCCAGCCAAGACCTTCATGCACGTCAAGTCTGGGATAAACTTTTCGACGTCTTCATCCAAGCCGACGAGGCCTCGATCCACGCATTGCAGCGCCACGATGGAGGTGAGGAGCTTCGTCGCGCTGGCGAAGCGCATTGGCGTATCTTCCTCCATCGGGGGAAGTCTCCGGGTCTCATCACGTCTTACCGTCCTGGCCCCGAAGCAACGCGCATAGTCGATTGTGCCTTTGGGAAGTATATCTACCGTTGAGTTACTGTTCGGATGCGTAAAAGGCTTGCACAGATCCATCCATTCAATGAACATACCGGTAGTGTTCTTCGCCATGACAACAGCCCCCGGAATCCTGCCAGACTTCACGGCGGCCGCAAACGCTGCCTCCATGGCAGGAATTGTGAGGACATGGGCGGCTGAACCGCCATCAAAAGCAACACTCCCCATGGTTTGGCTTGACGATGGGCTTATTCAAAAGGTGCAAGGCAACAGAAATTCACAGCAACTGAACCAACGGCAGTCTGTCTTGGGCTGCCACATCAGCAAACCTGGCGCTGAAGCTTGCATCATACGATACTGAGCTCCGCTCTATTTGGGACCCGCCCCGGTACCTTATACATAGCCGGCGGGTAACCCGGCGTGTTTCGGGATTTTGGATCGGGGTTATATGCAAACAATCCTCCGATCCGGAGGCTACGATGCACATTTCAGTCTGACCCCACTAGAGGCCGATAGCTCATTTGCTCTGCGAGGGCTGCAATAGGCTCAAAGCTCTCGGCGACTTGGTTTAATGCGTAGTCACGCCGAACGTCTCCATCACCGTCAGACAGCTGGACCACCACCAAACAATGAGTTATCAACCCGGGTCGGCATGAACGGTCGAGGACGGACTCCCGTCGTTGCAGCAATAGGCACCGGTGTGTCGGGATCCCACCATATGAACGCGGTATCTCAGGACCGACCAGCCTGTCACCGTGGCGAGTGGCTGAGCAGTTGAACATGCCCTCTTCGTTCGGTGTTTCATTCAAAGACTGCAGCGTCAGGGGTCTAATGCCGATGTGTTGTACAACCCGACCTTTCGTTGTACTTGCCCGTCACTAGAATCTAGGTAGCGAGTGTTTATGTATTGAGCAGGCAGCATCGATGGTAAATATGGAGGCTCCGAGCTGCCGAGATCCACGAGGTATGAAGTACGATTCGGCATCAAGATTCCGCCGTGCAAATCGAATCGAGTATTCTCACTGGTACCAAGCCGGGTAACTACAACCAGAACATTTCAGAAGAGCTTCCATAGCACTTGAGCATTAACACGTGATTCTTTGATTCTGATAGTTGCCCCCGTGCCCAAGTGCACAGCTAGAGGTATACTGAGTAGACGCAATTCGAAGCGGAAGCGATTCTGACCCAAAATTTACTCATTCTCAGAAACGCAGTAAGGACACCCGCCCCGTTATCCCTCATCGTTGTTTTAGATTCACGGCTTACCATTTCTCGCTGCCTAGCATCTTGAGAGAAAATGTCGGCCTCGAGCCAAGCCTTCGCTCATAGCCCCGTTGCCATAGTTGGCATGGGGTGCAGGTTCTCTGGCGATTCAACAAGTCCGCAAAGGCTATGGGAACTGCTCGAACAAGGACGGAGTACTTGGTCCAAAATCCTACCTTCGAGGTTCAATGTGGGCGGCGTATTTCACCCCGATGGCCAAAGGGTTGGTTCGGTACGTAATGCCACGTTGGTTTGCACAGTTACTGGGCCAAGGGATCCGATACTTGTGAGCATCGTTTCTGACACCAAGCTCTTTCAAAATAGACCCATGTGAAGGGCGGGCACTTTCTTGATGAAGACCCTGCTTTGTTCGATGCCTCGTTCTTCAATATGACCGGTGAAGTCGCTAGGGTGAGAACAGAATCTGCTTGGTGAGGTCAACGACAAGTATCTGATGAACGGACAGGACATGGATCCGCATCATCGCTTGATGCTCGAAGTTGTCTATGAGGCTCTCGAAAGTGGTACGTGCCGAAGCATTGAGACATACATGATGCGACATGCTCGTGCTGACGCTCTTCTCTAGCTGGCATTCCTCTCGAAAGTGCCGCAGGAACCAACACAGCGGTATTTGGCGGCATCATGTACAAGGATTATCACGATTCGCTCAACCGCGACCCGAAATCTCTACCCCGCTATTTCATCACGGGCAACGCGGGTGCGATGGTAGCAAACCGCATATCGCACTTCTTCGATCTGCGTGGCCCCAGCGTTACCGTCGATACTGCATGTTCCACGACACTGACTGCTCTGCACCTGGCGTGCCAGAGCCTGCGTGCGGGAGAGTCGGATATGGCCGTTGTGGTGGGTGCAAACCTGATGTTGAACTCGGATGTCTTCGTGACCATGTCCAATCTCGGGTGAGGCCAATCCCTCCCTTCCCGCATCCCCCGTCTAATCTTGCCATCAGGTTCCTGTCCCCCGACGGCATCTCGTATGCCTTTGACTCTCGCGCCAATGGGTACGGTCGTGGTGAAGGAGTGGCCGCCATCGTGTTGAAAACGCTCCCAAAAGCATTGGACGATTACGACCCTGTCAGAACCGTCATCCGGGAAACGGCGCTGAATCAAGACGGGAAAACACCAGCCATCACCGCCCCCAGCGGCATGGCACAAGAACAGCTCATACGAGAGTGCTACGACAGAGCTGGGATCGACACATCGCAGACGTCTTACATCGAGGCTCACGGGACTGGAACACCCACCGGGGACCCCTTGGAGATTTCGGCCATATCAAAAGCATTTCAGGGTCAGCCCCTGCATGTCGGCTCTGTCAAGGCCAATATCGGACATACAGAAGCTGCTAGTGGTCTGGCGGCCATCATCAAAGTGGCATTATCCCTGGAGAGGGGCCTGCTGCCCCCCAGCCCCCGGTTTCTAAGACCCAACAAGAAGTTGATGCTGAAGGAGAAGAATATCAAGGCGCATCCCCCCCCCCCCCCCCCCTTCTTATGAATCGTGCGTGCGAGGCTAACATGAGACAGCTCCTCTCGAGCGCCCAGCCTTGGCCGCTAAAAGATGGTATCCGTCGTGCGTCTGTCAATAACTTCGGTTTCGGAGGCTCCAACGCCCATGTTATTCTCGAGTGGCATAACCCAGACTCCCAGGACCGGGACCAAACCAACGGATCTGCAACAGTCGATGCAGCCTCCGGCCCAGCTCGTATCTATGTTCTCAGTGCAAAAGACGAACCGGCGTGTAAGCGCATCATGTCGAACATGCGGAATTACATCGAAAATGCCGACTCAGCCCAGGAGAGAAACCTACTCGCTAGTCTCGCATACACTCTCGGCTCTCGTCGCTCGGCTCTCCCGTGGAAAACCGTCTTTGCGGCTGACAGCCTCGCTTGCATCTTATCCAGTCTGAATGACGGTCAGAACCAGCCCGAAAGATCTAGCGAGGAGATCCGCGTTGGTTGGGTGTTCAGCGGCCAGGGTGCGCAATGGCACGCCATGGGCCGGGAGCTGTTCGAGGCTTACCCGGTGTTCAAGGCGGCGATCCTCGAATGTGGTTCCTACATGGAGGAAATGGGAGCAACATGGAAAATCATGGGTAAGCTCCGGCGATCCAAACAAGATTTCGCGTTCCACAACTAAACTGTGCAGATGAGCTCCACCGCGACGAAGAGACGACCCAAGTGAATGATGCCGAGTTCAGCCTGCCGCTGTCAACCGCCATTCAGATAGCAGTCGTGCGTCTGTTCTGGTCATGGGGGATTCGACCCACAGGCATCGCCAGTCATTCCAGCGGAGAGGCCGCGGCAGCTTTTGCAGCTGGCGTCTTGTCGGCTCGATCTGCGATTGGCATCACCTACATCCGAGGTGCTTTGACGCGTAAGGGCAAGTCGACATGCGGCCCCAAGGGCGGCATGATGGCCGTGGGCCTTGGAAGAAGCGAGGCGGATGACTACATCTCCCGTGTCATTGGAGACAACAAAGCCAAAAGCTTGGTGGTGGCATGTGTCAACAGCCCATCTGGTGTGACCGTCTCTGGCGACCTGCCTGCCCTTGCAGAGCTTGAGCACCTGCTACGTGCCGACAAAGTCTTTGCCAGGAAGCTCAAAGTCACCGAAGCATTCCACTCCAGTCACATGAAGCCAATGGCAGCCGGATTTGCGACGCTGCTGGTTGGGCTGCTTGAAGCAAACGACGTCGACTTGACGACAACAACACCCAGTTCGATGGTCTATTCTTCTCCAAAGACCGGAGGACGTATGAGCAGCTTTGAACCTTTGTTGGTTCCCAGCCACTGGACAGATGGTATGCTTCAAGCCGTCGAGTTCGAGTCCTCCTTTGTCGACATGTGCTGGGACCCCAAGACGAAAGAGCAATGTGTCGACGTTGTTGTCGAAATCGGACCTCATGGGGCACTGGGAGGTCCCATAACGCAAATCATGCAGAAGTCGGAGCTCGGAGGAGCGTCAGTCTCCTATCTCACTTCTCTTTCTCGCGGGAAATGCGCCGTGGGTACCACACAGGCCGTTGCCACGGCGCTCATGCGGCAAGGTTATCGTCTGGAGATGGACGCAATCAACTTCCCCCACGGTCGAGATGACGCCAAAGTCAAGGTTCTCCACGACCTGCCGACGTACTCTTGGAGCCACCAGCTCCGATACTGGAGAGAGCCGCGCAACAGTCGAGCTCTCAGGCAGAACGAGCACCCGCCACACCATCTCATCGGATCGCGAGACCCGCTCTCGCCGTCGTCCACACCAACCTGGACGAACACGCTTCGAATGTCTGACATTCCGTGGGTTCGGCATCACATTGTTGGATCTGACATTGTATTTCCTGGTGCCGGGTTCATCTCCATGGCCATTGACGCAATGTCTCAAGCTCATCAGCCGAACCCAGACGAGAAGACACTCTTCAACCTACGGGATGTGGATCTCATGCAGGCTCTCGTACTACCTGTCGACGCAGAGCTGGACGTGGATTTGCGCCTGGCAATTCGACCTTGTGATGAGAAGTCCCTGGGGGTCAAGGGGTGGCACGCATTTTCGGTCCACTCCATCTCTGGAGAGAAGGACACCTGGACCGAGCATTGCACCGGGTTGATCCGGATCGAGAGGCATGACCGAACGAGCTGGGACGCTCCGGATTTGCCGGCGCTGAAGATGATGGATGCGGCAGTGTATAGCCGCAAGACGGATCCAAGGATTCTCTGGGAGTCTTTGCACGAGACAGGAATATGTCATGGTCCCATCTTCCAGAACATCTCCCAAATTCGGAGCAGCGGACAGTTGTCCCTCTGCACTTTCCAGGTCGCCGACACTGCCTCTATCATGCCATGCTTTTACGAAAGTCAGCATATAGTGCACCCAACTACGCTGGACTCGGCTATCCAGGCGGCATACTCTCCACTCGTCTCGACCGGCGAGAGATTGAAGGCCGCTCTGGTACCAAGACGGCTCAAGAAGCTGAAAGTAGCATCTACCCTCTCCAACTTCGAGGCTGGATCCGTGCTGGGCGCGCAAGTCTGCCTGAAGAAACAGTCTTCTCAGTCGTTTTCCGCAGACTTGGCCGTGTTTGATGGCGTGACCGGCGATGAGAAGCACCCAACCCCAGACGTGCTGTTCGAGATCGAGGGCCTTTCCTTTCAGTCTCTTGGAGTAAGTCTCTCGGGCAAAGGACTGCATTCCGATGGCGGTGGGGAGGCTCGCAGCTCTTGGTCCTGGGCCCCAGATGTCACTTTGATGGACTCCGGCCGACTGAGTAGTCAGTTGAGCGCTGAAGCTGAGCCACGGGAAAAAGATCTTATGATGGACCTCCGACGATGCACGATCCACTTCATAACGGAAGCAATGGAAGAGCTAACGACGGACGATATCGAACGACTAGACGGCCACTGGAAAAGGTTTCACCATTGGATGACGGCGCAGCTTGCGCTCGCCCGCGAGGACCGGTTGGGCCTCGGAAGCTCCAGCTGGCTCCTCGATGATGCCGAGCGCAAAGCGGGCGTAAGAGCCAGAGTCGTGGAAGGCGGCGTCAATGGCGAGATGATAACTCGTCTGGGACCTCGGTTACTTCCAATGTTGCGTGGCCAAATCGAGCCCCTCGAGCTGATGATGGAGGGGCGGCTCCTGTCTAGATACTACGTCGAGGCGCTCAAGTGGAAACGGTCCAACACGCAGGCTAGCCAACTCATCAAGCTACTTGCATACAAAAACCCCCGGTGCCGTATCCTGGAGGTCGGAGGAGGGACGGGAGGCTGCACGGAACTCGTACTGAGTGCGTTGGGAGCTTCCAAGCCCGTGGATCGCTACGACTTCACCGACGTCTCAGCCGGCTTTTTCGAGCCCGCGCGGGAGCGGTTCGCAGACTGGCAAGACGTGATGACTTACAGCACTCTGGACATCGAGAAGGACCCAGCGAGCCAGGGATTTGAGCGTGCCTCCTACGACATCGTCGTGGCCTGCCAGGTTCTACACGCGACCACGAATATAAAGCAGACCTTGAGGAACGTTTGGAAACTTCTTAAGCCAGGGGGGAAGCTCGTTCTTATTGAGACCACTAACGACCAGCTCGACTTATTCTTCACTTTTGGACTGCTGCCAGGCTGGTGGCTCGGCGAGGAGGAAGAACGACAGCTAACGCCATCACTCACCCCTGACCTATGGCGCACGATGCTGAGCGCGAGCGGCTTCAAAGGCGTGGAGCTGGAAGTCCGTGACTGCAACGATACGGACTTCTACATGATCAGCACAATCATGTCCTCCTCGGCCACGGTCGATCCTGTGACGGCTGATACGGACCCGTCCTCGGATACCGTTCTGGTGTACGGCGACCGCCCTCCTCCTTCGGAGTGGCTGAACGATCTGCAAGCATCCGTTGCAGGCGCCACAACTACAGGCTCCGCGCCGCCTATAGCTTCGCTCGACGAAGCAGATGTTGCCGGCAAGACGGTCGTATTCCTCGGCGAAGTCCAGCAGAATCTTCTCTCGAGCATGGAAACCGATGCCTTCGCGCGGGTCAAGTCGATGCTGATGGACTCGAGAGCCGTCATCTGGGTGGCCAGGGGAGCGACCATGGCCTGTGATGATCCCAGGAAGGCTCTGCATGTCGGCCTGTTGCGAACTCTGCGGAACGAGACCAACGGGAAACCATGCATCTCGCTCGACATCGATCCCTCGCGCGACCCTTGGACCCCCGAGACGATCGATGCCATCCGCGAGGTCTTCCACACCTCCCTGGGCACGGCCAACCAACTCTCAGATTTCGAATATGCGGAGCGAGACGGCATCATTCATGTCCCGCGCGCAGTAAACAGTCCTAGCTGGAACGACTCCGATACGGCCGAGGTCACGCTGAAGCCCTTCAAGAGCGGTCCAGGCAGCCGACTCAGGATGCACGTCGAGAGACCCGGGCTCCTAGACTCGCTCTTCTTCCGGGAAGAGGAAATCCCGCATCTCCCGGCCGACTGGGTCGAAATCGAACCGGTCACGTTCGGGTTGAACTTCACGGATATCATGGTCGCCATGGGCCAAATCAAGCAAGATCCCGAGCCCTGTATGGGGTTCGAGTGTGCCGGAGTGATCACGATGCTGGGAGAAGCAACAGCCGCCGAACGGGGCCTCAAGGTGGGAGACCGTGTCTGCGCGCTCCAAAGAGGACACTGGGCAACGAGGGTGCAGACGCCGTCGACCAACGTCGTCCTCATCCCAAGTGGCATGAGCTTCGAGGACGCGGCCTCGATCCCCCAGGCCTTCGCCACCGCCTATATCTCCCTCTTCACGACGGCCAACCTGCGGAAGGGAGAGAGGGTCCTCATCCACAGCGGCGCGGGCGGCGTCGGCCAGGCCGCCATTATGCTGTCGCAACTCGCAGGCGCTGAGGTTTTTATCACGGCGGGGACCCAAGCTAAGCGCGACTTTGTTTGCCGTAAGTTCGGTATCAGCCCGGACCACGTCTACTCGAGCCGAGATGCTTCTTTCGTCGACGGGATTAGGGAGCATACGGGCTGCGAGGGTGTGGATGTGGCCCTGAACTCGCTAGCAGGCCACCTTCTGCAGGCAACCTTTGACTGCATGGCCGAGTTTGGCAGGTTTGTCGAGATTGGTCAGAAGGACCTGGAGCAGGATAGTCGGCTGAGTATGCACACCTTCATGCGGAACGTGTCGTTCCAGTGCGTTGATCTCCTCGCCTGGGAGAGGGCCAAGGGGGACGCGGTCCAGGAGGCGTTGAAGCACATCATGAAGCTCCTGGAGGATAGGCAACTTGGTCTGGTCGACCCGGTGTCGGCATGTCCCATTTCCGACATCGAAAAGGCGTTCCGAACTATGCAGGGCGGCCAGCACGTGGGCAAGCTCGTCGTGACGGCGTCGGAGAAGGACCTGGTCCCGGTGCGCAGGGGGGCGTCGCCGCTCAGGTTGCGACCTGACGCATCGTACCTCGTCGTGGGAGGCCTCGGAGGGATCGGGCGGAGGATCTGCGAGTGGCTCGTCGACCACGGCGCCAGGAACGTGATCATCCTGTCCCGGAGCAGCGCGGAGCGCAGCTCGTTCGTGGCCAGTCTGGAGCAGCGTGGCTGCGTCGTGCTACACCACGCGTGCGACGTGGCGGACGAGGGACAGCTCGCGGCGATGCTCCGGCGGCGCGAGCAGGAGAAGATGCCGCCCATCCGAGGCGTCCTGCAGTGCGCGATGGTGCTCCGGGACGCCCTCTTCACGCAGATGACGGCGGACGACTTCAACGCGGCGCTGCGGCCCAAGGTGCAGGGGAGCTGGAACCTCCACGAGACCGTTGCCCAGGACGTCGACTTCTTCGTCATGCTCTCCTCCCTCGTCGGCGTCATGGGAGGCGCGGGCCAGGCCAACTACGCGGCCGCCAGCGCTTTCCAGGACGCCCTCGCGCAACATCGCAGAGCCCAGGGAAAGCCGGCCACGACCATCGACCTCGGCATGGTCAAGTCCATGGGGTACGTTGCCGAGGCTGGCCAGTCAATCTCGGAGCGTCTCGTGAGGATCGGCTGCAAAGCGCTGCATGAAGAGGATGTCCTGCTGCTGCTCGAAGGGGCCATCTCGTCCCCTTCCCCGCCCTCGAGCTCCACGGACCCGTCGCAGGGTGTTGTTGTCACGGGCATAAACGCATCGAGGGGAGCCCACTGGTCCGAGGCCCGCTGGATCCAGGAGGCTCGCTTCGCGGGGCTCAAGTACCGTGAGGCCCCCGTACAGGGAAGCCGGGTCGCGGGATCCTCCAGCCAGCAGGGCCACGACGACATACGCGAAGAGCTTGGCCGCGCCGCCTCCTACGACGAGGCGATGGGTGTCGTTCTGCGAGAGATGTCACGCAAGCTGATGAGGATGTTCGGACTCGCAGAGGACGACATGTCGGCGTCCAAGAGTCTCACGTCCATCGGCGTCGACTCGCTAGTCGCTATCGAGCTGCGCACCTGGATCACGTCGCAGCTCCACGTCGACGTGCCCATCTTTGAGCTGATGGAGGGGAACACGGTGACCGGTCTGGCGGAGGTGGTGGTGAGGAAATTGGGCCATGTCAAGGCGGACCAGTCTTAGAAGTCGACGGTGTGGACAATGGATAGAGCTGAATGAGAATGCTTCTTGATCTGCGAGCAGAATAGGGGTAGATGGGGTTTTTTCGTTTCGTCACGTATGAATCATACTACGAGGTCCTCACGCTGACTCGATAAATGTTTCGAGTGACAAGTTATGCTGCTCGAAGACAACACCACCTGGGTGGCCATTGACACAGCTCAGCCCATATGTATGAGCTAGCTGGCCCGTCATGGAACCATGAGACATACAGAGAGACTGCTCGTGAGTGCTCTAGACCAAGCTGAGCAAGCAACACAGGGAGATCACTCGTGGAGCAGTACAGAGATGTGTGAGCATCTCTCTAATCGATTTCTTCCCCTTTTGGCGTATGTCTATAAATCTATGGAAATGAACTGCATTAGAAAACGGTGATATGACATAAAGCAACAGGGCCGGTTCTTCTATTCTAATCTTCGTCATCTACAAGTCCCTCCCTATGCAGTAGCGTTCTTCTGCTCCTCCCCGGTAGACGATGCCACGGTGAGGCCGACAGGTGTCATGGCTCCATTCGTTCTGGGGGCGGGCGTAGTACTCCTCGTGGCCGGGGCGGATCGGTTGTGAGCCATGTGTGCCTTGACAAGGTGACCGGCTTCCAGGGCGGAACACAACGAACGCTCCCCGGCGAGGACGGCGGCACCAATAATGCGTCCCAGCCGGCGGGCATTCTCGCCCGGCTCTGTGGGGTGGGAGCCCCGGACGCCAAACATGTCGAGCATAGCGCTCTGGGGCTCGAGGATGGTGCCGCCACCCAATGTTCCCACCTCGATAGAAGGCATCGAGACCGAGATCTGGAGGTTGCCGTCGAGACTAGGAATTGTCAGTATCCGTTAGTACAGAAACCCAACACCTCATGCATGTGTGTTTATGCGCGTACAGTCATGCAGGGACAGATACTTACTTCTTCATGATGATGATGCAGTTGGAGCTCTCTACCACCTGTGCGGGATCTTGGCCAGTTGCAATAAAGACTGCGGCAACGATGTTGGCGGCCTGGGCGTTGTAGCCACCCAAAGAAGCCGCCATTGCAGAGCCGATGAGGTTTTTTGGACACGTTGAGCTCCACCAAGCTGTCCACATTGCTCTTCAGCACGCTCTTGACAACTTCACCGGGGATAATAGCCTCGGCCACGATACCCTTTCCTCGCCCATCGATCCAGTTGATGGCAGCGGCCTTCTTGTCGATGCAGTAGTTGGCGGACAACGAGATAATCTTCATATCCTCAAAGCCCCCCCCCTCAGCGGCCATGACGTTAAGCGCGTACTCGACGCCCTTCGAGATCATATTCATACCTATCGTGATGCCTTCAGCATTGCCCGTTCCTAGCGCGGCACATAACTAATATTAGCTCCGGAGCAACCTTATTCTAGGGGTCGTTCCTCTAACTATAGTTATAAGCAACTACGTTATAGCTACTCTTATTATAATAAATTAAGCTCTTTAGTAACTATAAATATAGCCCTATAGGATATTTCTTAATAGTTATAAGCCTAGCTCTAACTAGACCCCTAGCTACTATTTTAAAATAAGCCTTTACTACTAAAAGTATTTATTAAAACTTCCTCTCTCCTATTCCTTCTTTCCTCCTTATTATATACTATCTTCTATTATTATAAACCCTCTATTTCTAAATAACCTTAATTATAATATCTTCTACTATAGCTACTATAATATTATACTAGCTAACTATATATAAGGACTTCGCTACTTAGTATATTATAATCTAAGCTAAAGCCTAAGCTACTAGAGTTTAGAAGTAAATTAACTTAAATAACCCTAAGGGACCTTTATATTTAGGTAAGACTTTATTAGAAACTCTAACTCTTAACTTATATATTACTAAATAAAACTAGGATATTAATACCTAGTACTTATAAGAGAAGAGTACTTATAATTAATATATTACTCTATTTAACTAAGAGGCTCTAGAAGAGGCTACTTCTAATACTACTTCTAGGACTACTCCTAAGTCTATTACTAGGATATAGATAAATAAATTATACCCCCTTTAGCCTCTAACTACCCTAGTTATAATTAATAAGAATACTATAAGTATATAGGAATAATACCTAGAGCACTTTTATTTACTTATTATATAAGAATCTAAGTAAACCTATAAGGACTAGGAGTTTAAATAGATTAACTATCTAGTTATAGAGACTATTACTTATAATATTATTATACCTATATATATAGAACTTCTTATTAAAGGGGATATAACCCTATATAGCCTTATTATTAATCTTAAATATCGCTATACTCTAAGCGAAGCTAGTACCCTTATTACTATTTAAGAAGAGTATATCTAAGTCCTAGAAAAGGCGAATAGGAGTATTAATTCTAATACTTAGATTAAGGAGTTTAGGGGTATTTACCTCTATACTACCTAGCTTAAGCTTCTTAAGGTAAGTAATACCCTTGCTTTAAAAACTTTTCTTTAAGTAGTAAGTTATTACTTTATATCTACTTAAGTTAATATAGAAATTATAAATATTCTTAAATAGGAGCGAGTAGGGACGCTAGTCTCTAATATAAGCTAATATATTAATATATTTAAGGACCTCTTATATAAAGATATACTCTACTTAAAGTTATAAGGATAAAGTATAGGGGTCTTTATAATACTAGCTAGCTATATAGATAAGGCTAACCTATTAAGCGTTCCTATAACTAGTAATATATCTAGTAGTAAATAGTACTTATATAGGTTAAGCTATTAATAGCTAAGTATTAATTATAACTACTTAGAAGCTACTTTAACTAGATATTATTAGAAGGGCCCCTATATATTAGTAATAGATATATAAGTAGCTTAGATCTATAACTAGTTAAATAATAACCTACGCTTTACTAATCTTTATAGGGAACTTGCTTATAAGGGCTAGCTATATACTATACCCTATAAGGGTAAAAACTACTAAAATAATAAGGGGGGTAATAAGGGGGGTAATAAGGGTTTATCTAAGAAATCTAATATAGCCCTAAGCTACCCTATTAATATAATAGTAGTTGCTTTTTATATAGCCCTCTTAAATAAGGTTAGGGATAATATAGTTAACTTAAATAGAGAGCACCTAAATATCTTTATAACCCCCTACTAAAGACCCTATATATTATATAAGTCTATAGTTCTAGATAACTATAGAGGAACGCACCTTATAAATAATAAGTCCCTACTTATCCCCTCCTTAATTAGATATTATAAAAGAGAATAAGTTAATTCTAGAATAGCTTTATATCTAATTATTATAAAGAGTATATAGATTATTAAGAACGCTCTTAATAGCTTAAAAAGTATAAATATAGAGGACCTTATGCTCTATAATATAGGATATATAGAGAACTTTTATATTAATATTATCTCTAAAGCGCTATTTTAGAAAATAAGTATCTAGTATTTAGGATATAACTATATACTTTACTTTAAAACCTATAAGAATAGCATTATAATTAAGAAACTTATTAAAAAGGTAAACCTCGCTTTCCTTAAATATAAGCCTCGTTCCTTATACTCTATTCCTAAGTAGATTCCCTAAAGTATTAATACTATTATTAATAATATAAACTAAAAACTTATAATATATAAGTATACCTCTTTTATATTACTACTAGACTAGAGTAATAATATAACACTTTAGTACCTTAGAAGTAAGTACCTTAGCCCTAAGGCTCTAGAGTAGCTAGTATATACTGCTCGGGGGGTAAGGATTAAAGGCCTGATGCGCTTATAGTACTAATACTATATAGTTATATATACTAAATAGGTAATTTTAAGATAAATATTAGAAGATAAAGTAATATACCCTTACTATAGAATCGCATAGGATCTCTTTAACTACCCTAAAGGCTTTAACTAGAACTAATAGCTCCTTATTATTAAGGATAAGTATACTAGTTAGCTCTTTATATTTCTATATGTTAATAAGACTTATAATAGCGTTATACTCGCTCTATATACCTTTAAGTAATAGGTATATTAATAGAAGGGACTTTCTATTTATAAGATTAGATAAGACGTTAAGAAGTTAGTAATTTTACTTATAAGCTATATAAGATATAAGGATTAGACCTATATAGAAGGAATAGAGGTTAAAACGACCCCTCTATATATAAAGGAACTAAATAGTAGAGGGGAACGGGCTAGTTAGGAAGTTATAACTCGAATAATTAAGATACTTACTATAGCTAGCTTACTTATAAAATTATAAGCTAAAATAGTACTAGTAGCGATAACGTTTTATAATATAAGCCTACTTAAACGCTATAACTAGCGTTTATTACTATAGATTAAAGAGGAATAGTTCTATTAGTACTTTCGCTAGTAGTAACCTAATAATAGAGTAGCTCTAACTTATAACCTTTACCCTTACTAGGGATATATATATACCTATAGCTATTATATATACCCCCTTAAGAGGGAATAAGAGAGAGAAATTAATAAGAGAGACTTTAAGGTAATACTATAGGGATATATTAGATACCTAGTAAGATACGTTCTAAATACCTATACCTTATATAGGGTCTAGTTCCCTATATTATAAATAGTTATTATTATATAGAATATAACGTTTAATAAATAGACTTTTTATATAAAGGATAAGGTAAAAGAGACTATCCTAGAAGATATTATCTATAAGATAGTAAAAGAGATTAAAAAGCTTATATTATAAGTTAACTTTAAACTTTAGATCCTAGGCGTTATAAATAAGGATAAAGCTATATTAATACTTATAACTAAATAGTTACTTATACTAACCCTTATTCTTATAACTAAGTCTCTAAATAGAAGAATCCTAAAACTTCTAAAGGGATAAGTAAGTTAGAAGGGGGGGTAGCTATTATCCCCTAATCCTACGCTAAAGCTAGATAAAAGCCTAGCCCTAATAAATAGAGTAATAAGTATAGTATATATACTAGAAATAAACTATATATATAATATTATTAGGGAAGTTAATTCTAAAGGGGAATAGATTAAGAATTATATTATAATTAAACTACTCCCTACTTTATAATATATTTCTAAAGTAACTAAGAGTAATAAGAACGAACCTTTAGATAGTAAGCTTTTAAATCTACTAGTATAGCTATACTAGGATAGAGAGGAGAGGGATAATACTAAACGGAGGTCTAACTAGGTATATAACTAGGAGGGCTATAGCTAAACTTATTAAAGCTAATAACTATATAATCTACTACCTAGTAACTTATAACTAGGAATAGTAGAAAGCAAATCCCGCTCTAGTTACTAGTTTTTACTCTAATATTATATAAAGCGGGAGCGGGTATCTAGCTTCTTTAAGACTTTTATACCTAATTAGTAGAAAGCCTTTTTAGAAGCTAATATAGGGTACTATACGCTCTATAGCTATATTTATACTACTATCTATAGCGCGAAACCCGCTCGCGTAACTATAATAATCTATAAATATCTTACTACTAATAACCTTATTAAGCTACCCTACTTATAAAAAGAACTTTTAAACCTCCTATAAGCGCTCTAAACTTACTTTAAAGAAGTAGCTAAGGTTAAGATAGGTAAATTATAGTAGATAGATATATAGCGCGTTATTAATTAAGAGATAATAATAAAGAGACTAATCCCTTTAAAGTAGGTATTAACTTATAAATTTAATAAGGATAATATCCTTAACTAGTATAAAGTAAGGATCTATATTTAAGGCGATTAATAAGAGAAGTCACCCCTTAAATAGACTTATATAGTAACCCTCGCTACTTATACCTTTAGGGTAGTAATAGTAATTACTATATAATTTAACCTTAAAGTTAAATAATTCGACGTTATTAATATATTCCTAAACACCTCTTAGGATCTAAACGAAGACCTAATTATATTTAAGTTATTAAATAGCTTTAAGTAGCCTAGGAAGTGCGTTAAATTACGCTATACGCTCTATAAGCTAAGGGATATACTACTACTCTAGTATAAGGAGTTCTCCTTAACCCTTTAGTATTTAAGCTTTATACTTATAAGTAAAGACCTATATCTCTTCTAGTTAACTAAGAAGAGGGTCCTTATTATTTTCTATATAAATAACTTCCTTATCCTATTTTATAAGAACTATAAAGAAGTAGTATAAAAAGTAATTACTAGCCTAAAAGAAGTATATAAGTTAAAAGAATAAGGCCTAGTTAAGTACTATCTCGGAATTAGGGTTATTTATAACTAAGCTATATAAAAGATATACCTTTCTTATAACTAATATATTAAATAGGTTATAAAGAAGTTTAATTTACTTAACTTAAGAGTGCTAATAACCCCCCTTCTAAACCTATTACTCTTAAAAAGTAAAATAGTAGTAATATTATTAGAAATAAAGAGTTTCTAAGAGAAGATTAGCTCTATACTCTATAGTACTATTATAATTTAACCTAATATCGCTTTTATATATTCTTTACTCTTAAGATTCCTAATAAATCCCGCTCCTTATTACTATATTACTACTAACTAGGTTATATAGTACTTATATTATACTTATTACCTTATAATATGCTTTAGTAACTTAGGGGGTAGATAGGTATTACTAATTATAAGTAACGCTTTATTTATAAATAATAAGGAGATATAGAAGTTATCTTAAGGGTATATAATCTCGCTCTTTAGAGGACTAATTAAATAGAAAGCTACTTAATAAGCTATAGTTATAATATTAATAATAGAAGTAGAGCTTCTAAGCCTTAAATATATAGCTAAGGAGATTATTACTCTTTAGAAGCTATTTAGGGATATCGCTCTTAAACTTAGTAATATCTAGAAGATTTACTATAATAACTAATAAATAATTTATCTTATAGTAGGCGAAAAGGAATAGATCTTAACTAAGTTATAGTATATTAATATTTAGAATATATAGCTATAATAAGAATATGCTAGAGGATCGTTTAGTATAATATATATACTAACAAATAATATACTAACTAATAGTCTTATAAAGGTTCTTAACTATAAGAAATTTAAAAAGTTCTATTCGCTCCTTAATCTAAAGGATATATAAAGAATAATTATAATAAATAAGGGATGCTCTAGATAAGTATAAGAGGGCTAGTAGCGCCTAATCTTTAATTAATTTATAGCTTATTAGCTAGAGAGCTTAAAATCGCTCTTATAAGAGTAAAAGAATATAATATACCCTAAAGGGCTACCCTAAAACGCTAATTTTCTACTACCTAACCTTAGAGGATTTACTTATATTAATCTATTAGGATATTATATAAAAGTAGTAATACCTCTAGTAAATATATATTAATAAGACTATTAACTATATAGCGTATTATAATAGCTATATTACTAGTAAGTAGACGAGATATAAGTACGCCCGCACTAACTACTAGGGTTCTAAATAGAACTAGGGTCGGAGATAGAGCAATAATACTATATATACTAGAACTACTTATTACTATAGAAACCCTACCTAAACCCTTATTATTACTATCCTTCTTTATTACTTTAATCTCCTCCTTTTAGATAGTAATAGCCTCGTAGAGTATAGCTCTCTAATAAGCGAGGGTCTATATATTATATTAGAAGATAGTTATAGAAATAAAGTATATATAGAACCTTAGTTTTCTAACTACTAGGTTATCTAAAGTCTTAGCTTTAGTATATTAGTAGGTTATAATAATAATAGGGGCGCTTATCTATTAATAAAGCACCTTATTCTTATAATAATAGTTATACTTACTTATTATACTAAGTAAGTACTTTCTATCTAATAAGCCTAAGAGCTTACTTAAAATATATTAAAAGTAGTATTTATTAAATAGGGGTACTTACTCTACTTCTATACCTCTACTAGGGAGAGGAGGGCTAGGAGGGGGCTCTAAACCGCCCTTATTAGTACTCTCCTCTTTATCTATCTCCTTAGGGATTATAATAATAATAAGGTTAGTAATATTCTAATATATAGTTATAATAATAAAGGGATTATAACTTACTAGGAGCTATCCTCTTAAACTACTTAGGGGGGCGACCTTAGGGCTTCTTAAGCTATAAACCCTTACTCTTAGAGCTACCCCCTATAAGTTACTTCTACTTCTTTCTACTTATTATATAATATATTAATATACTATATATTAATAATAAGAAGGAATAATATATATATAACCTTACTATTACTCTCTAGGGGAGGAGGGCGCGCCCCTCTACCCCTAGCTTTACTCTTACTTTTAGTAGTATATACCTTCTTAAGGGCTATAGCCTAACTAATCTTCTTTTTAGGAAGTATTTATAAATATATTAGTATATTATAATAGCTTTAAGATCGTTACGCGTTATAAGTATATATATATACGCGCGATAAGGTTATTATTAGGACTAAAGTTAGGTATATATATAGTTATTATATTATATATAGGGAAGAGTTAAGAAAGTAGGAGGGTAGCTAGGTTATTTTATTTAGAATTAATATAATAATAGCTACCCTACCTAAGCTAATAAGAGATAATAGATTCTATTACTATTAGTAAGAGTTAGTAAATAAAAGGTATTATAATAATAATAGCGATAGTTATAAAGGTAGAAAACTATAACTATTTATACTTCGCTTATACCTAATATAAATAACTTTACTTTATTATCTCTTTTATTAATAAGCTTATTAATAGGTTATTTATTAATATACTACTTTATATTTAAATATTTCAAGGGATACTACGTAGTTAGGCGCTTTTTAGCTATAGCTACGTCTAGGGGGGTATATTATAATACCTTTAGTATCGCCCGGTTCCTAGCGCAGCATATAACTAACATTAGCTCCGGAGTAACCTTATTCCAGGGGTTGTTCCTCTAACCGTAGTTATAAGTAACCACGTTATAGCTACTCTCGTTGCAATAGATCAAGCTCTTTAGTAACTATAAATGTGGCCCTATAGGACGTTTCTCAACAATACCCATGGCGTCGCGTCCCCTGTGCTTGTCTTAAAGCGGATATATAGGTTAGTACCGGTAATAGCGGACTTTATAAGCTGCAGACGCGCGAACCTGCTAGTAGAGTCAAATGCTGTCTTCATTATGCTCTGGCTAGCCTCGGAATCCAACCAGTCCTTAGCAGTGCCGGCACGCTCGAGAGAGTCGAAGCCCACACAGGGGCCACGGGTCATGCCGTCACTAGTCAGGATAGTGATAGCGCCTCCTCCTGCATTAATAGCCTTGCAGCCTCGGTTAACGCTAGCCACTAGCACTCCCTCCGTTGTGGCCATAGGGATGAAATAGCTCTGGCCGTCGATGACCAAGGGTCCGGCGACTCCAACGGGGATAGGCATGTACCCGATGACATTCTCACAGCAGGCGCCCAGAACCCGTTCCCAGTCGTAGTTCTCGTAAGGCAGCTTAGACTGTTGGAGAAACCAAGTCTTCTCAGCCGTCGCGCGGGTTCTCGAGATAATAGAGCGGCGAACTCGAACGGCGCGACTGCAATCCCGAAGGCTTCTCTTCAAGCCATACCCAGTGATCTTGCCTTGTAGAGAAAGTGAAATGACCTCGTCATCCGTCATGTCGTATATGCGCTTCTCGGCAAGTAGTTTATCCAGCTGAGCTTGGCTGTGGGGGGTGACATTGACTTTGCGTGGCTCTGCCTCGTCTTCGTTATCGCTCGGCGCAGGAGACACAAATCCCGGTTGGATAGCCTTTTCGGCTTCACCTGGATGTAATTTAGTACCCCTTGTACCGGTCAAAGACTCAGCCGCAGCCGCTTCGGGGAAGTCAGTCGGATCGTGTTGGCCGTCGGGATCTTTGATACCCCATCGGGCGACATTGAAAAGATAGCCGTTAAGAATCACGCTCATGGCCAGGGCTACGATAATCCACTTCAAGACAACTGTGTTTTCGAGGCTAGTGGAGACGATGCCGACCATTTGTGCACCAACTCCGTACCCGTACCCGAGAGGCTGATGGTGGTTGTTGTCGTCACCGGTATGACCGTCGTGTCGAGTTGAGGAACTAGCGTAATATGTCGAGGGCAACTCCAGCTCGTACTTAATAGAAGGCAGAACCGTGCCTACGGTGGTCTTTTAAAGTCCTCTCGCCCCAAAGAGAATCTCGTCTGTTGAGAAACGTCTTATAGGGCTATATTTATAGTTACTAAAGAGCTTAATCTATTATAACGAGAGTAGCTATAACGTAGTCGCTTATAACCACGGTTAGAGGAATAACCCTAGAATAAGGTTACTCTAGAGCTAATATTAGTTATATACCGCGCTAGGAACGGGCGATATTAAAGGTATTATAATATACCCCCCTAGACGTAGCTATAGCTAGAAAAGCGCTTAACTACGTAATATCCCTTAAAATACTTAAATATAAAGCGGTATATTAATAAATAACCTATTAATAAGCCTATTAATAAAAGAGATAATAAAGTAAAGTTATTTATATTAGGTATAGGTAAAGCGTAAATAGTTATAGTTTTCTACCTTTATAACTATTACTATTATTATTATAATAACCTTTATTTACTAACTCTTACTAATAGTAGTAGAATCTATTATCTCTTATTAGCTTAAGTAGGGCGGCTATTATTATATTAATTCTAAATAAAATAACCTAGCTACCCTCCTACTTTCTTAACTCTTCTCTATATATAATATAATAACTATATATATACCTAACTTTAGTCCGAATAATAACCTTATCGCGCGCGCGCGTATATACCTATAATATATAACGATCTTAAAGCTATTATAATATACTAATATATTTATAGATACCTCTTAAAAAGAAGATTAGTTAGGCTATAGCCCTTAAGAAGGCGCGTACTACTAAAAGTAAGAGTAAAGCTAGGGGTAGAAGGGCGCGCCCTCCTCCCCTAGAGAGTAATAGTAAGGTTATATATATATTATTCCTTCCTATTATTAATATATAGTATATTAATATATTATATAATAAGTAGAAAGAAGTAGAAGTAACCTATAGGGGGTAGCTCTAAGGATAAGGGTTTATAACCTAAGAAACCCTAGGGTTACCCCCCTAAGTAGTTTAAGAGGATAGCTCTTAATAAGTTATAATCCCTTTATTATTATAACTATATATTAGAATATTACTAACCTCGTTATTATTATAGTTCCTAAGGAGATAAATAAGGAGGAGGGTACTAGCGAGGGCGGTTTAAAGCCCCCTCTTAGCCCTCCTCCCCCTAGTAGAGGTATAGAAGTAGAGTAAGTACCCCTATTTAAGAAGTACTACTTTTAGTATATTTTAAGTAATCTCTTAGGCTTCTTAGATAGAAGGTATTTACTTAGTATAGTAAGTAAGTATAACTACTATTATAAGGGTAAGGTACTTTATTAATAAATAAGCGCCCTTATTACTATTATAGCCTATTAATATACTAAAGCTAAGACTTTAGATAACCTAGTAGTTAGAAAGGTAAGGTTCTATACGCGCTTTATTTCTATAATTATCTTTTAATATAATATATAGACCCTCGCTTATTAGAGAGCTATACTCCGCGAGGTTATTATTATCTAGAAGGAGGAGATTAAAGTAATAAAGAAGGGTAGTAATAATAAGGGTTCGGGTAGGGCTTCTATAGTAATAAGTAGTTCTAGTATATATAGTATTATCGCTCTATCTCCTGCCCTAGTTCTATTTAGAACTCTAGTAGTTAGCGTAGGTATACCTATACCTCGTCTACCTACTAGTAATATAGCTACTATAGTCTACTACGTAGTTAATAGTCTTATTAGTATATATTTACTAGAGGTATTACTACTTTTATATAATATCCTAATAGATTAGTATAAGTAAATCCTCTAAGGTTAGATAGTAGAAAATTAGCGTTTTAGGGTAGCCCTTTAGGGTATATTATATTCTTTTACTCCTATAGGAGCGACTTTAAGCTCCCTAGTTAGTAAGCTATAAACTAATTAAAAATTAGGTATTACTAGCCCTCTTATACTTATCTAGAGCGTCCCTTATTTATTATAATTATTCTTTATATATCTTTTAGATTAAGGAGCGAATAGAACTTTTTAAATTTCTTATAATTAAGAACCTTTATAAGACTATTAGCTAGTATATTATTCGTTAATATATATACTACGCTAAACGATCTTTTAGTATATTCTTATTATAGCTATATATTCTAAATATTAATATGCTATAGCTTAGTTAAGATCTATTCTTTTTCGCCTACTATAAGATAAATTATTTATTAGTTATTATAGTAAATCTTCTAGATATTACTAAGTTTAAGAGCAATATCCCTAAATAGCTTCTAAAGAGTAATAATCTCCTTAGCTATATATTTAAGGCTTAGAAGCTCTACTTCTATTATTAATATTATAACTATAACCTATTAAGTAGCTTTTTATTAAATTAGTCCTCTAAAGAGCGAGATTATATACCCTTAAGACGACTTCTATATCTCCTTATTATTTATAAATAAAGCGTCGCTTATAATTAGTAGTACCTATTTACCTCCTAAGTTACTAAAGCGTATTATAAGGTAACGAGTATAATATAGGTATTATATAACCTAGTTAGTAGTAATATAGTAATAAGGAGCGGGATTTATTAGGAATCTTAAGAGTAAAGAATATATAAAAGCAATATTAGGTTAGATTATAATAGTAATATAGAGTATAGAGCTAATCTTCTCTTAGAAACTCTTTACTTCTAATAGTATTACTACTATTTTACTTTTTAGGAGTAATAGGTTTAGAAGGGGGGTTACTAGCGCTCTTAAGTTAAATAAATTAAACTTCTTTATAACCTGCTCGATATATTAGTCGTAAGAAAGGTATATCTTTTATATAGCTTAGTTATAAATAACTCTAATTCTAAGATAGTATTTAACTAGGCCTTATTCCTTTAACTTATACGCTTCCTTTAGGCTAGCGATTACTTTTTATACTACTTCTTTATAGTTCCTATAAAATAGGATAAGGAAGTTATTTATATAGAAGATAATAAGGACCCTTTTCTTAGTTAATTAGAAGAGATATAGGTCTTTACTTATAGGTATAAAGCCTAAGTACTAAAGGGTTAAGGAGAACTCCTTATACTAGAGTAGTAGCACGTCCCTTAGCCTATAGAGCGCGTAGTATAGTTTAATATACTTCCTAGGCTACTTAAAACTATCTAGTAACTTATAAATAATTAGGTCTTCGTTTAGATCCTAAGAGGCGTTTAGGAATATATTAATAATATTAAATTATTTAACTTTAAGGTTAAATTATATAGTAATTACTATCGCTACCCTAAAGGTATAAGTAGCGAGGGTTACTATATAAGTCTATTTGAGGAGTAACTTCTCTTATTAATTACCTTAAACGTAGATCCTTACTTTATACTAGTCGAGGATATTATTCTTATTAAATTTATAAGTAAATACCTACTTTAAAAGGATTAGTCTCTTTATTATTATTTCTTAATTAATAACGCGCTATATATCTATCTACTATAATTTACCTATCTTAACTTTAGCTATTTCTTTAAAGCGAGTTCGGAGCGCTTATAGGAGGTTTAAAAGTTCCTTTTATAAGTAGGATAGCTTAATAAGGTTATTAATAGTAAGATATTTATAGATTATTATAGTTATACGAGCGGGTTTTATGCTATAGATAGTAGTATAAATATAGCTATAGAGCGTATAATACCCTATATTAGCTTCTAAAAAAGCCTTCTACTAATTAGGTATAAAAGTCTTAAAGAAGCTAGATACCTACTCCCGCTCTATATAGTATTAGAATAAAAACTAGTAACTAGAGCGGGATTCGTTTCTACTATTCCTAGTTATAGGTTACTAGGTAGTAGATTATATAGTTATTAGCTTTAATAAGTTTAGCTATAGCCCTCCTAGTTATATACCTAGTTAGACCTCTATTTAGTATTATCCCTCTCCTCTCTATCCTAGTATAGCTATACTAGTAGATTTAAGAGCTTACTATCTAAAGGTTCGTTCTTATTACTCTTACTTACTTTAGAAATATATTATAAAGCAGGGAGTAATTTAACTATAATATAATCCTTAATCCGTTCCCCTTTAGAATTAACTTCCCTAATAGCGTTATATATATAGTTTATTTCTAATATATATATTATACTTACTACTCTATCTATTAGAGCTAGGCTTTTATCTAGCTCTAGTATAGGATTAGGGGATAATAGCTACCCCCCCTTCTAACCTACCTATCCCTTTAGAAGTTTTAGGATTCTTCTATTTAGAGACTTAGTTATAAGAATAAGGGTTAGTATAAGTAACTATTTAGTTATAAGTATTAATATAGCTTTATCCTTATCTATAATACCTAGGATCTAAAGTTTAAAGTCGACTTATAATATAGGCTTTTTAATCTCTTCTACTATCCCGTAGATAATATCTTCTAGGATAGCCTCTTTTGCCTTATCCTTTAAATAGAAAGTCTATTTATTAAACGTTATATTCTATATAATAATAACTATTTATAATATAGGGATCTAGACCTTATATACGTTATAAGTATTTAAAATATATCCTACTAGGTATCTAATATATCCCTGTAGTACTACTTTAAAGTCTCTCTTATTAATTCCTCTCTCTTATTCCCTCTTAAGGGGGTATATATAGTAGTTATAGGCGTATATATATCCCTAGTAAGGGCGAAGGTTGCGGGTTAGGGCTGCTCTATTATTAGGTTACTACTAGTAAAAGTACTAGTAGAACTATTCCTCTTCGATCTATAGTAGTAAATACTAGTTATAGCGTTTAAGTAGGCTTATATTATAAAGCGTTATTGCTACTAGTATTATCTTAGCCTATAGTTTTATAAGGAAGCTAGCTATAGCGAGTATCTTAATCGTTTAAGTTATAACTTCCTAACTAGCTTATTCCCCTCTGCTATTTAGTTCCTTTATATATAGAGGGGTCGTTTTAACCTCTATTCCTTCTATATAGGTCTAATCCTTATATCCTATATAGCTTATAAGTAAAATTACTAACCTCTTAATATCTTATCTAATCTTATAAATAGAAAGTCCCTTCTATTAATATATCTATTACTTAAAGGTATATAGAGCGAGTATAACGCTACTATAGGTCTTATTAACGCATAGAAATATAAAGAGCTAACTAGTATACTCGTCCTTAATAATAAGGAGCTATTAGTTCTAATTAAAGCCTTCGGGGTAGTTAAAGAGATCCTATATAATTCTATAGTAAGGGCGTATTACTTTATCTTCTAATATTTATCTTAAAATTACCTATTTAGTATATATAACCGTATAATATTAGTACTATAGGCGCGTTAGGCTTTTAATCCTTACCCCCCGAGTAGTATATACTAGCTACTCTAGAGCCTTAGGGCTAAGGTACCTACTTCTAAGGTACTAAAGTATTATATTATTACTCTAGTCTAGTAGTAGTATAAAAGAGGTATACTTATATATTATAAGCACGTGGTTTATATTATTAATAATAATATTAATACTTTAGGGAATCCGCTTAGGAATAGAGTATAAGGAATAAGGCTTATATTTAAAGAAGGCGAGGTTTGCTTTCTTAATAAGTTTCTTAATTATAATACTATTCTTATAGGTTCTAAAGCGAAGTATATAGTTATACCCTAAATACTAGATACCTATCTTCTAAAGTAATACTTTAGAGATAATATTAATATAAAGATTCTCTATATATCCTATATTATAGAGCGTAAGGTCTTCTATATTCACGCCTTTTAAGCTATTAAAAGTATTCTTAATAATCTATATACCTTTTATAATAATTAGGTACGAAGCTATTCTAGAATTAACTTATTCTTTTTTATAATATCTAATTAAGGAGGGGATAAGTAAGGACTTATTATTTATAAGGTACGTTCCTCTATAGTTATCTAGGACTATAGACTTATATAATATATAAAGCTCTAAGTAGGGGGTTATAAAGATACTTAGGTACTCTTTATCTAAGTTAATTATATTATCTCTAACCTCGTTTAAGAGGGCTATATAGAAAGCGACTACTATTATATTAATAGGGTAGCTCGGGGCTATATTAGATTTCTTAGACAAACCCTTATTACCCCCCTTATTATTTTAGTAGTTCTTACTCTTATAGGGTATAGCGCGTAGCTAGCCCTTATAAGTAAGTTCTCTATAAAGATTAGCGAAGTATAGGTTACTATTTAACTAGTTATAGATCTAAGCTACTTATATATCTATTACTAATATATAGGGGCCTTTCTAGTAATATCTAGTTAAAGTAGCTTCTAAGTAGTTATAATTAATACTTAGCTATTAATAGCTCGACCTATATAGGTACTATTTACTACTAGATATATTACTAGTTATAGGAATACTTAATAAGTTAGCCTCGTCTATATAGCTAGCTAGTATTATAAAGACCCCTATGCTTTATCCTTATAACCTTAAGTAGAATACGTCTTTATATAAGAGGTCCTTAAATATATTAGTATATTAGCTTATATTAGAGATTAGTATCCCTGCTCGCTCCTATTTTAAAATATCTATAATTTCTATATTAGCCTAAGTAGGTATAAAGCAATAACTTATTACTTAAAGAAGAGTTTTTAAAATAAGAGTACTACTTACCTTAGGAAGCTTAAGCTAGGTAGTATAAAGGTAAATACTCCTAAAGTCCTTAATCTAGGCGTTAGGATTAATACTCCTATTTGCTTTTTCTAGGACTTAGATATACTCTTCTTAAATAGTAATAAGGGTACTAGCCTCGCTTAGAATATAGTAATATTTAAAATTAATAATAAAGCTATATAAGGTTATATCCCCTTTAGCGAGAAGTTCTATATATATAGGTATAATAATATTATAAGTAATAGTCTCTATAACTAGATAGTTAATCTATTTAAACTCCTAGTCCTTATAGGTTTACTTAGATTCTTATATAATAAGTAAATAAAAGTATTCTAGGTATTATTCCTATATACCTATAGTATTCTTATTAATTATAACTAGGGTAGTTAGAGGCTAAAAGGGGTATAATTCGTTTATTTATATCCTAGTAATAGACTTAGGAGTAATCCTAGAAGCGGAATTAGAAGTAGCTTCTTTTAAAGCCTCTTAGTTAAGTAGAGCGACGTGCTAATTATAAGCGCTCTTCTCCTATAAGTACTAGGTATTAATATCCTAGTTTTACTTAGTAATATATAAGTTAAGAGTTAGAGTTTCTAATAAAGTCTTACCTAGGCGTAAAGGTCCCTTAGGGTTATCTAGGTTAATATACTTCTAGACTCTAGTAGCTTAAGCTTTAGCTTAGATTATAATATACTAAGTAATAAAATCCCTATATATAGTTAGCTAGTATAATACTATAATAGCTATAATAGAAGATATTATAATTAAGGTTATTTAGAAATAGAGGGTTTATAGTAATAGAAGATAGTATATAATAAGGAGGAAAGAAGGAATAGGAGAGAGGAAGTTTTAATAAATACTTTTAGTAGTAAAAGCTTATTTTAAAATAGTAATTAGGGGTCTAGTTAGAGCTAGGCTTATAATTATTAAGAAACGTCTTATAAGGCTATATTTATAGTTACTAAAGAGCTTAATCTATTATAATAAGAGTAGCTATAACGTGGTTACTTATAACCACGGTTAGAGGAACGACCCCGGAATAAGGTTACTCCGGAGCTGATGTTAGTTACGTGCCGCGCTAGGAACGGGCGATGCTAAAGGCATCACAACATCGTCTAAGCCGTTGGAGGCGATCTTGAAGGCGTCGACGGGGGGCGTCGCTACTGTCCCACTAGTCCAGGATGCCACACCGGCAGTACGGAAAGGGATAGTACAAAGATTGACGGTGTTGACGGCGAGGAAACCTGCAACCATCCAGAACTTGAACTTTGGCACGCTTCCTCTCCGGGCCTTCGGGCCAAACAAGAGTCCAGTCTCTCCGGACTTGCCGTTCAGTGCCCAGTCGTTGCTCGAGGCCACGTTCTCGGCGACACGGCGGCTCACGCCATCATCTTCCAGGGCTTTTCGTATGTCGGCATGGCGCTTGATGCGGTTGATTTCCAACTTGATACAGAGAATGGCGGTGTAAAACGTAAAGAGCAAGAGGCAGTCGAAAACGAGGACCCAGGCTGCTAAAAAGCAGAACTGCTGTAGACCCCCCTGGACGCCAGAAACAGCTCCGGCAACAAGTATACCGATCTCAATGGCGTAGTGCCGGGCGATTTCGTATCCCTTGTCCCTGATTGCGCTCTGCACGGCGGTTTGGATAACCCCCGGGGCAGGATTGGTGGATGTCTCTTCGGGACGGCGGTGCTGTAATGCGTGCGACAAGACGGCACGGGTAAGCAGGATTTTCTTCTCGAAACCGATGGTAACGACCAAAAACGGTAAACCTTCAGACAAAAGGACGGTGGAGATGGGAACACTGTACTTTGTCGTCATACTCAAGCCGGAGAAAAAGGCGAAAGTGGAAGAGATGAGGACGCTAGTGGCTAGCCACACGTTGGATCCCAGCTTCCGCATGCTCAAGAAAAGAGAAATGAAGGTAAGATGCATGGAAAGGTAGCCGAGAACCATGATTATGATGTCGGTCGTTTCTGCGCTCTTCAGCAGGTAGAGGAACCCGGTCCAGACGCCACGGAACCAGCGAGCGACGATGCTCTTGGTGTGAGCCCTGGCGAGCTTCATGATCCACATCTTCTGTCCCGTCTCTCCCAACTCGGCGGCGGGGAACTCATAGTCGGCAGGTAGGCTGGGGATCTCTTGGACTGCGGCCAGAAACTCAGGGGCCTCGCTGTACTTGATGGAGAAGGCCAGAGCGCTCTCATGCGAGTAGGCGGTCGCGTTGTTGAAGGTCAGCGGCAGATGAGAGACGGAGAGATTGCTGGGGAGAGGAACAGTGTGCGGAGAAGGCGCAGACACGAGGCGGCCGAATGGGCTTCCTTGGCCGAAAGAAACGGCCGTTCTGGACGTGGTACTTGTGGCATCCGACAAGGTTTCCTTGACGACTTGGACGTAAGTCGTGCTAGCTGAGACGCATTGTATGATGGAGGCGACTTTTCTGTCTAGCCTGGACGGTGTAGAAGGCCGGTTGTCCGGCTGTTCAACCCGGAAGCGGGACGGGAGTAGCGAAGAGGGAATCATCATATGATGAGGGCTTGCGCCAAAACGGGCCTTGAGCACAGAGAGTAGATCCTACCATCTGTTCGACATCCGTTGTCAGCAAATCACAACAGAATGATTTGTCGACGCCCCCTTAAACCCCTCCAGAGGTCTTGCGACACGCTCACTGCGCAGACTGCGTGCATTAGATACGACCACGGCGGCATTATAAGTCCGCATCGGAGGACCAACGGGGGATTGAGTGGTGTCATAGCAGAAAGCAGGCGGCATGCCTTATCCCAGCTACCTAGGTGTGAAGCAGTCGGTAGGCCGGATCCGCCAGGACGAGGGGGCCTTTCAAAACAGAGCCGGTGATATCTCTGAAGGGCACCAATGGACAGTTGACACTGCTGCCGCGTTGTATGTAGCTGCTGCGTGTGAGAAAGGGTATGTGTGGAGGAAAAGCCAGGCAAAACCAGACGACGAGATAGATACCGCGGGTAGGGCACGTGGCCTGCAAGTTTACGGCGTCTTCGCGTCGGCCGAGCTCTTTGGCGTGGCGCGTTCGGGATTGGGGTTCAGATTGGAATCCGGATTCCGATCCTGGTGTACCGTTTTGGTCGGGGGATGCAGACCGTTGCTGAAGATGCTGTTGCGCAGTGTCACGCTTTTTCTACCTTTTTAAGCTAATACCAAAGCACTGCTTTTCTGGGCCAAAGCAGTGAAACTCGGAACCCTGCCTACCTTGAGGTACCTTAGTTAGGTACGCTAGGTACCCTTGGTACACTAACGGTGTGAGGGGGTCAAGTGTGATGATTCTCCTAAGTCTAGATATATGTGGTGGATCTTGTGGATATACGTATATCTCTATACGTTAGGTGTGGGCACCTAATAGTATGCTACTAATAAAAATAAGACGCCCTCGTCTTATATTATACTATAATATAAAAATCCGATATTTCGAACTCCGTCTTATCCTTTAAACTATTTTCTTATATTATATCGTCGTTATGCGTTCGTTAGTATAGGTTATATATTACTACTATTATTTTATAATTATATTATAAGGAATATTATTAGCTTCAATCTATTAGTAATATTCTAGTCTAAGGCCCTTATAGGTAACGAGGAATTGCTTCGTTCTAGTTCTTATACGTCGTTTATTAATAATAGTTTTAATTTATTTATTAGATATTCGTACTAGTAGTATAGTTAGGAGTTATCTATTATAGGGGTTAAAGACTATAGGTTCTAGGTAATTAATAGAGATAATATCGGGGATACGGTATTTTAGGGGAAATTATATATAGTAGGCAGATCTACTAATATAATTAATAATTTTAAATAGTCTAGCGTATTATTATCGTAGTTTCTAGCCTAGGATAGCTACCTATAGGATTATATAGCCCTTATAAAGTTTCAGGTAGACCTTATTGCTAATATTAAAGAATCTCGTTATATAATATTAGTTATAGTACTATTTTATAGATATTAAGGCTATAGTTAGTACGTTATAGATTTTAATATATAAAGCAGGTAGTTAGACTTATTATAGGACTCTATGAGTAATAGTAGTTATAACGTTATTAGGTATAAATCCTTTAACTATCTTATTAAGTAATCGTTTAGTTATTGCTAATTTTATATTATTATATTCAAACTATAGTCGTGGGATATTATTAGGCTATTTAGATAGGTCTTCTAAAGCGTTAATATAGTATTAAAGAGCTAATTCGATCTATTAGATATAACGTTCTATTTAACTATCTATTGATAAGTAGTAGGCTATAAAGTAGACTAGGTTAGTTCCTATGCCTTTCTATATAATATCCTATATCTAAGATAAGAACTTTAGGTCGTAGTCGCTTAGAATTATTTTTAAGATACCCTAGTTATTATTTATTAGTTATTAAAATAGCTATCTACCCTAATCCTAGGCTATATATACTAATTTACCTAGTTCTATTATATTCTCTTTAGAGAGTTTCTTAATAATTACTATTATATAGTTAAATCTATTAGCTATTATAGGTAATATAAGAAGGAAGTTAATTAAGATAACAAAGTATAGATAAGGGGGAGGTAGGATTAGTTATAGGTTACTATAGGCCTTATAATATTAGGTTTAGAAGACTTTATAAGTTAGGTATATCTTAAGATAGTTATATAGCCCGCGAAGGCTATTATATATATAGTAGTTAAATAGGAATTTAGATAGTTTAGTATAGCTAAGGTAGTTACTATTATAAATAATACTAAAAATATCTATAATATAGGATCGTAGGATAATAAGTTAATCGGCGTTATCTAGTAAGACCTTCTATAGGAGGCTGTAGTATGGTTTAAATAGGAGTATTATAGCGTTAGCCCTGAGTTTAGCGTTCTATTAGACCTAAGTTATAATAGGTACTTAGATTAGGTCGCTATAATATCCCTATTAGACTTTAGTTTTAAAGCTAGGAGAGATTGTAGTTAGTACTACTAATAAGTAGTCTATTATAGAAGTTAGATATAATAGAATACCTATAACCTTTAGTTTAGGTAGTAACTATTGGGATAGGATAAGATAGACTTAGCTGCGCAGCTTTTGAAAAACTCCCTTAGCGCACGGACCCGTTATAGGAAGACTATAGAGTAGAGCATAGAGGAGAGGAGCGTAGCGGACTTTAATATTAGATATATATTATTATAATTAGTCTCTTAATAATCCTATACCTCGTTTTTTAGTATTTCCTTAGCGAATCCGCGCCTAATTTAGATAATCTCTTTTAATTAGATCTATAAATTATTCTATATATCTTTTAAGCTTACCTTTAATATTCTTACTTAATTATAAGTAGAGTTATATTTTTTATTATCTTTCTAGTTCCTATTAGTTCTAGCCCTTTCTAATAGTACCTAGAGGTAGATTCTTTTACTCTTTTTAATAGCTTTTATAAGCTTCTTAGAGAGCTAGGTACCTTTGCTATATCTATACGTCCCCGCTATTAATATATATATATATAATTAATCTACTTCGAATATAATAATAACTTAGGAAATTCATAAGTAACGAATAATAATAATATAAATAACGATAAAAACGCAGTTTAAAGAGAGGAAGATATTTATAGACCTACCTTACTTCTAAGGGAATAGTAATAACTATGCTTTCTTATAGAATTAAGGTAGGAATAATATAGACCCTAAAATCCTCCCTTTCTCTCTTTTTATATTATTAGTAGGTTCTAGTAAGTATATTCCTTTCCTTACCCCCTTATATATTATTATAACTACTATTATTTAACTAGCGAGTTATAGCTAATATAGCTACGATAGCTATATATAATAATAATATAGAGATTAGTAGTCTTACTAAGCTAATTAGTATAGCGAGATTAATTAGATTAGTAACTAGAGACTAATAAACCCCTTATTATTATAGCCCTTAGTATTAAGAGTAATATACTAACGTTTAAGAGATACTAATATAATAAAGCTGCGAATTCTTTTAAAATAAGAGCGTTATTAGGAAGACCCTTCTATATTAAGTAATAAGACTTAAAGTAGATCTATAATAGCTTAGAGTAGTAAAATCGAGGTTACTAGACCCTTCCTATATTTATTTAGTTATTTAGTCTATATTATTTCCTTTTTTATTTTATTTAAATAAAGTTATAACTACTTATTTTATCTTTCTATTTAAAAGATATTATAATAATAACTTTACTTTATTACCTAAAAGACTCTACTACTTTAACTATATAATATTAGCTTTAATATTTATAGACCTATAAGTATTATATCTTCTTCTTTTTTAGCTAACTTAGATACTAGATCCTCTTATAATAAGGGAAAATAGCTTAAAGAGAGATTTATAGGAGCTTCGTTTAGCGAGATATAACCTCGTACTATAAGATAGCTAGCCTCTAATAATAATATAGATAAGTCTATGAATCCTACCTCTAGGATAGGAGTAATACCCTTAAGTATTCTATATTCCCCTAAAAGAAGTTATATTAATTAGGATATTATAGCCCTTACTAATCTCCTTATAAGATATCCTATTATTATAATAATAACTCCTATTTAACTAGAGCGCCTAAGTCTATTAGTACTAATATCTCTAACTTTATTACTAACTATAAGAGCTTTTTAAAGCTTTATTATAAGACTAATAATAATATAAAAAACGAGGTCTATATATATAGCTCTAGTTACTATTAAGATATAATAGAATCTTATATTAATAAAGCTAAGACCTAGAAGGAAGCTAAGGAGAAACTTCTATATTAGTTTAGATTTATAAACCTAAAGTCTTATTAGGACCCTAATAAGGACCTTTAGAACCTAGTTATAGGATCCTATATTAAGGATAATAACCCTTCCTAGGTTATAGTATTAATTACTATTATTTAATAGCTTTAATAGAGAGCTATCTAGCGTAGAGACCTAGAACCTACTAACGCTAAGCTTATTTATATTACTTATTACTACTTTTTAAAGAGGGCTATAAGAGCTATAGCTTAAACTCTTAGTTATTAGCTTACTAAGGTTATTTTAAAGTAGTAGATTATAATAGAAGACGCCCTAATTAAATAGTTTACTACTTATTAGGAACTTTAGTAATTATCTAGCCTCGTTAAGCTTAAACTAATAATAACGCTTTAAATCCCTATAAAGATAATTCTAATAAAGTAGAGGGCTAAAGCTAAGGAACCCTCTATAGCCTAAATTACTAGCTTAATTATTAACTCTCTTATAGAGAATTTTAGGACCCTAAATATTAATAGGGCTAATTATAAGATAGATATCTTAACCCTTATTAAGAGAGTTACTAGCTAAAGAGATAATATTTTTAATTTAAATACTATAGAAGCTACTAAACTTTATAAATAATAATCTTAGGACTATTTATAGACTTAATACTAATAATAATAATACTTTTATTTATAAGCGAGATATAGAAACTACTAAGGAGGATATTAGTAATACTAGGGATTTAGAAGAGATAGAGTAAGAGGAGGCTATAGAGGCTTCTAATAAGATAGACTATTATAGTATACGCCTTTCTAAGCTATAGGGGCCTACTAGTTTTATAGCGCTATTAACTATATTGTTATTAGCTACGTTAAGTATCTTAAGGCTAGCTAGAATAGGGTCTATTACTATATATCGCCTTATTACTTTATTAGCACCCTAGATATAAGTACTAAGGTTAAGATAGGTATTATTAATAAAGGCTATAACTATAAATTAACTAATAGCTAGGCGATTTAAAAGTATATCCTAATTAATAAGGATACCTTTATATACTATATAGTTACTATAAGTAAGTTAGTAGAAAGGTAGTAGCTAAAGCTTCTAGAGGAGGTTATAAGAGTTATTAGTTATAATAAGATATACTCTAAACTATCTATTAGCTTTATAAATTTATTAAAGGATACTAATTAATAATATAACTTTATAGATATAACGTTCTTTAGCTTTAAGCTAAAGAACTAGTATATTAACCTAGTAAAAGATATTATTACTATAGAAAGAGGGAAAGCTAGGGGTTATTATATAGAACCTTATAATACCTATTATTACTAGGCTCCTTAGATAGTAGACCTACTTATAATTCGAGACCCTCTTATTTAAATTACCTAGAGAGTTATAGAGCTACTAGATAATAAGGAAGAAGCTAAAGACGCTATATTACTAAACGCCCCTAAAGAATAAGTTAAGTAGTAGAAATAGAATAAATAAAATAAGCCTCCGATTTAATATAGTAATTTATAAACTAGCTATACTCTTACTCTTAAGCTATATAATAAAAGAGTAAATAGGAAAGTAGCTATCCCTAAAGCCTTCTTTTATTAGAACTAGCTTAATTAAGATAGAATAGTTTATAACGCTACTAAAGCTATTATTACTAAGTATAAGGATAGATATAACTTAAAAGTATAAGAGGTCTTTATTCCTATTAGTATTATACTTCCAGATTAATTTAATAAGATAGGAGCTAGTAATAATAAGCTATAAGAATAAATAGATTAATAGAATAATAATAAGAACTATTCTAAAGGCTAAGCGACTTTAGCTACTATCTCTATAGACTTACCTAAAGATTTATAAACTAAGGTAATTTAATTTAACTACTATAAAATTAATCCTATTTTTAAAATAGGTATTATAATAGAAGATTAGGATTTAGTATTACTTTTACTACTAAGATATATTACTATCCTAGACTTTATTATAACCTACTAGTAGATTACTATTACCCTTTATAGCCTTGCGAATATATTAATTAGAGGGATTATTAATAGTAGCTCTGCTATTAACCTTATTAGTAAAAGTTATATTAAGCGCCTAGGCTTATAGAGCGATATAGTTAAGATAAATATAAGTATCTATAGGATTACTAATAGAGAGCGGAGAACCTAATTTATAAGTATAATTATAAATAATTATTATATTAGTAGTAATTAAATTTAAGATATTAGCTTTTTCGTTTTCCCTAAAAATACTTATAATAAGGACCTAGTATTAAGTACTCCTTTTATCTTAAAGACTTAAATAACGCTAGATTATATATAGAACTAGATTATTAGAGTCCTTTAGTCTAGGAGTATTAAAATTAATATCTTATTATTATTCTATATAGGAGACTTAATTACTTACTTCCTAGAAATTATTACTAAGATAGACCGCTTTATTTCTTCTTAGTATTAATATAGTCTCTTATCTCCTATAGAGGAGGGGAAATAGAGGCTACTACTAATAGACTTAATATAATAATAAGCTTAGACTTTAGAAGAGATAATTAGTAAGTTAATAATACTAAGGATAAGGAAGAGCTAGAAATAATGCTAGGAAGTATAAAGATATATTAGGATATTAAAGCAATTTAATAAGCTTTTAAAAGCTCTTATAACCTATTAGATAAAGTTAATTAATAGTTAGACCTAGATAAGGAAGCTATTACTATTTTTAAAGAGTTTAGATTAATTTCTAATAAAATCCTAGAAATTATAATCTATAACGAAGTTACCCCTAAGCTTAATAAGATCTACGAAGCGATTATAAGTATAGGGTATATAATAAGATATAATAGCTATAGTATTAAATACTATATTTATAGACTTAAGAAAAGATTATTAAAGAAGAAAGTACCTAGGAGGAAGTATAAGTTAGTATATTAGAAAGGTATTAAAATTATTATAGCTATAGATACTACTTTCTCTTATAATAATTTTAAACCTATACTAATAACGCCTATATTACTAATAGAAAATATTAATATAATATATAAGATAAAGGATAAGAAGATTTAACATATTAATAACGCTATACTAAATAGTTTAACTTTAAATAGAGACCTAGAGTAGAAGTTAATAGCGTGGGTAAAGGCTAAGAAAAATATAATACTAGATCCTAGCGCCCTATTTATAAGCTTAGTTATACTAAAGTTTTTAGTTATTAAGTAAAGAATAAGGCTTATAAGAGCTTAATAAGAAGCTATCCTAAAAATTATTAATTATCTATAGCTTAAAGAAAAGAAGCTCCTTATAGCTATTCTTATTATAAGAGAGAAGGCTTTAGCCTAGGAATTTAAGTATTATAGCTCTATATACCCTTTTGTTATACTTCTATAGATAATTTAAATAGTACTATATAAAGTATAGTAAGTAAAAGGAATCCTAATATTAAGAGGACTAGAGCAGGGTATTATTATAATTCTAAAGGATAGACTAAAGAAGGGAATCCTTAAGTAAAGTTATATAGCTTATTATAATCTATTCTTCCTTATATAAAAGAAAGATAGTAAAATAAGGCTTATTAACTTAGTAACTAAGATAAATATAGTTATAATATAAGACGTAGCACTACCCCCTTTAGTAGACGAATTTTTAGAAGACTTCGCTATATATTAACTATTATTACTACTAGACTTCTTCTTAGGATATAACTAAGTCCCCTTAGACCCTATAAGTAGAGACTTAATAATATTTATATTACCTATTAGACTACTATAGATATATATATTACCTTAAGGAGTAACGAACTAAGTTACTTAGTTTATATAGGGTATAGTTAGAATCCTATATAACCTTATTCCTACCTACTATAAAGCCTTCCTTAATAATATCGCTATTAAAGGACCGACTTTATAATATAATAAAGAAGAGATCGAGTCTTACCTAGGGATTTATAGATTTATTTTAGAATACTTATAGAATATTAATAAGGTCCTAGTTAATTTAGAGCTAGTAGAGTATATAGTAGTAGTAGTTAAGTTATAATAAGCTTAGGAAGTAGTAAAGATTATTAGCTATATTTATAATACTAATAGGTATTATCTAGAGGAAGCGAAGATAGTTAAGATCTATAAATAGGCTACTTATACTAATTTAATAAAGTTAAGAGCTTTCCTCAGGATTATAACGTTCTATAGATCCTAGGTAAAGGATTACTCTATTATTATAAAGCTACTTATTAACTTACTTAAGAAAGATACTTTATTTAGCTAGGAGGAGAAGTAATAAATAGCTATAAATACCTTAAAAATAATACTTATAAGGGCCCCGATCCTTATTACTATAGATTATAGCCCTAAAGGAGGAGATATCTACTTTAAAGTTAATACTAGTAATATAAGATAGGGTAGAGTCCTAGGATAATTTATTAATAACTAGCGCGTAGTCTCTTACTTTAAGAGTAGTACTTAGTTAAGATTAGAGCTATTATATAATACTAGGAAGAAGGAATTATATAGTATTCTAAAGGCTTTAAAGAGGGTAAATAATTATTTATATAAATAATACTTTATCCTAGAGATAGATACTTAGATATTAGTTATATAACTTATTAGAGTAGCTATAGACCTCCTAGGAGCCCTTATTATTCGCTAGATTATATAGATTTAAATATTTAACTTCGAAGTATAATATATCTATAATACTTAGAATATAATAATAGATAGCTTATTATAAAAGCCCTAGGGACCTTCTAATATTATTAATAAAGAAGCTAAGGGGGAGATTAACTCTTAGATTAATTTATAGATCTTCTTTATAGATATAGAAGCTAGTTCCTTTTTTAATTAAGCTTAATATTATAGTAATAAATAATATATAGAGGAGGTATTAGTAGGAAATATAGAGGTTATTAGTAATATAATAAATATCCTAGATATATTTCTTAATAGTTTATAAACCTATTTAGTATATTCTTAATAAATCGCTTACTATTTAATAATATAGAGATACCCCCTAGGAATTTAACTAGTAAGGTATTATAACTTTAAGACTAGAGCGTTAGATTATTATATTTAAAACCGCCTGCTTTTTACTAGACTAATGAATTAGAAGCTAATATTATAACGAGTAATTAATAATCCTAAGTAGTAGAATAAGCTAATTATAAAAGCTTATAGAGAGAGTAGTTATTAAAGTAAGTAAGCTATAGCTAGAAGATTATCTAATTACTATATCTAGGTTAGTATATATATAGAGATTAGTAAATCCCTAAAAGGTTACCCTAATTATTAAAAGAGGAGAGCTTAATATATAAATAATATAAGGACTTATAGCTTATTAAAAGGACTACTCTTTACTAGGATTTTATTAGATATATAGAGTATAGGTAAGTAGTACCTTATTAAAGTAATATATCTACTAATAGGATAGCCTAAAGCCTGCTAGCTTAAGAGAGTAAATTTAGCTAAGATCGCTAAGTTTATCTAAGAAGAGATTATTTACTACTACGGACTATATAGCGAACTCGTTATTAATAAAAAGCTAGAAAATAAGAACCCTATTATTAAATTTAATAAGAAATATAATATAAGGAGGAAAGTAATATCTATATATAACCTAAGGGCGAATAGAGTAGTTAAGACTAGTTATTAGCTAATTACTTATATATTATTAATATAGACTAGAGGATAGAGGGATATCGACCCTTAACTATACCTTCTTACTGCTCTATTTATAGACTAATTAAGCGTTTATACTTTAACTAGCTTTAGCCCTTTCTACTTATTATATAGGTTTAAGCCTATTACTCCTATTAAAACCCTAATACTAACCTAGAGGGTTCTTAATTAAGATTTAGTAATAATAAAGGAAGAGGAGGTTTAAATATATCTATAAGTCTTCTTATAACTTAATAAGGATAGAAAATAAGCTAAAAAGATAATTAATAGTTACTATAAGAAAACTATAGAATATTATAATAGTTAATATAAGAGGACTATAAGGAAGGAGAGGCTAGAGGTAGGTAATTTAGTACTAGTATTTAATATTAAGGGTTTTATTAATAAGGTATCTATTAAAAAGGTTAACTACTAATAATAAGGTCCCTTTTATATCTTATTATAAGCTCCGTACGCTTTATTATATTAATTAGTAATATTAGTAAGTAATAAGGTTATAAGAGAAACGTTTAGTAGGAATTAACTTTATAAATTTATTTAAGCTCCTAAAGAGTATTAGGAACTAAGTAATTTAGATATTTATAGATCTAATTTAGAACGAAACTTAGTAAAAGTCTTCTTAGCACTAGGGAATAAAGAATATAATAATTATATACCTAAGGAAGAGGAGGAAGAACTTATAATACCTAGGGAAATTAATTAGAAGAAAGAAGTAGATTTATTATAATTAGTAATATAATTAAAATAGTATTTAAAGGATTTAAAGAAAGTAATTAAAGTTTTAAAAGCTAAATAATAACTAGTTATTAAAATTCCTAAGATAATAAAAGAGAAAGAGAAAGAGTATATTAAGATAGAGGATCTAGGGGATATATAAGGTTTCTTTTATTATAACGTATAGAATTATTCTTATTTTCCCTTCTTTTTATCTCTTAATTTAAAAGTTTAAGATTCTAGAGATAATATTCCTAAACTTTAGGAATAAGAATAAGAGATAGTATTAGTAACTCCCTACTTATTTAAAGTACGCCTCCTCGCTACTATTTAGTATAATAATAGCTTAGATAACTTTAATATCTATTAGTAGTTATAATAAGGTAATTAAGCCTAGGAAAGTATAAGATCCTTAACCTCCTAGTAATAATACTAAGCTACCCCTCCTTACTAAATAAATATAAGATTAATAACCTAAAGATAAGAGAGAAGAAGAGAAGGGGAAAGAGGGTATTAAAATCATAGTTATTAAGCCCCTAGGGGGGATATTAGTAGACCCTTCTTACCCCCCCCCCCCCCCCCCACTTTTCCTAAAAAAGATTATTACTAATATTAGATTATTTTCTACCAA
>JAVHLU010000220.1:0-75863 GCA_036785755.1 Colletotrichum ledebouriae | reverse complement strand
CTTTAATAATACTTTAATAACTATAAAACATAAAGTAATAACTATAAAAGTATTTCCTTCATGGAATAAATACTTTAAAAGTCTATATAAATTCTAATAATAGCAATAACCTTATATATATATATATATTTATAATCCTTAGCTTTATAGCTATAAATATACAGAAATTGCGCACGGACCACATAGTAATCCGAGTGCGATTTCTGCTTAATAAGCTACTGCTTTGCAGTTACGTTTCAGAATATCTTACCCCTCACTTCGTGAGGGCAGGATTTGTAACTTAGAAATAACAACAACATCAACAATAACATCATCAACAATATCATCAATAATACTATCAATTAATTCCAGGAAAATACCTCTTTATGCTCAAATTTATCAGCTTTCATCACCATATCACTCAGCCTATTAATATCTATTATTCAGGCTGTTTTACCGCCCCTTTAGCTACCTATATACCTATTCTTACAATTACTAATATTAGTACTAATTTTAGCTTATCTAAGTAGTATAGTATACTCTATTTAATATTAATAACTACTACTAAAGTCCCTATTAAGGCTTATAACTTAGTAAATAAGGTTAAGAGATATTATATAATCCTTTAAAGAGTTTATAATATAATTTACTAAGATCTTCCTAATATAAATTATAAAATAGTTCTCTAAAAAGCTTTAAAAACTATTAATAATACTATAGAGCTAAAAGGCCTAGTTTTAATATTACTTATCTTTAGAGTATATCTATAACTTATTAATAAATCCTCTCTATCGCTAGAAATCTAGAAATAGATAGCTATTATATAGAGAGTAATAGAAAACCTCTAAAAGGTCTAGGCTTTATACTAAGTTTTAGAAGCCCTTACTACTTAGAATAGACTAGATATCTATAAAACTCTGTAACTACTACTACTCTTACTAATATATATATATTATAAAAAAAGAAGTAGTAAGGACTATATAAACTCCTTACTATTAATAATAAGATCTATATACTTAACCTTTTATATAGACCTTAAATAATCTATTTGGTAGTTATCTATCTATAGTAAGAAGCTAGTAATACCACTAATACTAATAAGAATAATAATAATATATTAATAGACTCTTTAGACTAAAATACTAAAAGAATAGAAGAACTAGATAAGGCTAATACTATACCTAAACTAGTACTAATATTATTAATAACTCTACCTCTATATTAAAGAGGGGGATCTCTAAAGAACTATATAGAAGCTATTATAATACTAACTATAGATCTAATATAAAGAGGTAATTACTTTATAAACTAGAATAGATAAGAGAATACTATAATTAATCTTATTTTTCTTATTAATATAGTAAAAGCTCTTAGCTAAGAAATTAGTAATACTATAACCTTCTTAATAATAAAGAAGTATTTAGATTATAACCTTACTATTTATCTATATAAGAAAGGTATTATTATAATACTAGGAAAACCTTTCTCTATCTCTATAATAGCTAAGATAACTATACTTTAGAAATATAGTGTTTTTAAGATTATTTTCTATGATATTACTATTTATAATAAAACCTAGATTTTTAAATTCTATATAGTTTATAAAGTTAAGGGAAAGGAAACTAACTAACGTTATAAAAAGTAATAACTTATTATTTAGGGTTATAATAATAATAATGAAACTTTAATCCTTATATAATTATTAATAATTTAAAGAGTAAGTTAATAACTACTTCTTACTTTAGTACTATCCTTTATAGTAAAAGGATTTATTCTATAGCTTAGGGATACTATATAAATATTTATCTAGTCCTAAACAGAACTTAATAAGATAATATTAGCAGACCTACTAAGCAAAATTTAAAGTAAATACTCTAAGAATTAGATTATAAAGATTATTAAATCCCTCTATAGTATTATAGAAGCTAGAACTTATTAATAGGTAATCTATAGTAAGTATTATAGAGAACAGCTTAAGATGGATTAATTCTTATTTAATCTATACTTACTAATGTCTTTAACTATTACTAATAGCTTTAGTATTATTAATATATAAACTAATAATACTATTAGACTTTTAATACTAAGCTTCTCTAAATAGGAGGATAATAAACTTATAAAAGCTAGTTTTATTATAAAGAATACGTAATAGCTTAATCTAAATAACCTATTAATATTTCCTGATAGTATTATTATACTAAATATAAATAGTAATCTTACTCTATACTAAAAGGGATAAGGAAATAATATTAAGCTTATTAACTTAAAAGCTACTAAGACTAAATAAAAACAATAATATATTTAGTAAAGGGTAAGAGATATATATATTATATTGATTTACTAACTAGAAATATATTTTAATCTATCTATAGCTATATAGTATTAGGAGCTAACCACTAAGAATAAAAAAGCGCTTAATTAATAACTTAAATAGTAAAAGGAGAACCTTAACTATAGCTTTATATTTATATCTATTAACTTAGTAATAGCTAAACTCTTTATTTTTATTCATAGCTCTTTTACTACTATTTTAGACCTCTTATTATATATTAGATTTATTATTATCCTTACTAATAAGATAATAAATAATAATATATTTATAATCTATAGTAATACTATTTACTTTAGCTTAATAAAGTATAAGAGGGTTACCTAAAGTATCCTAGCTTTTAAAGTCTATAGTATAGTTACTAGTATAGACCTTATTTATATTATTATAATAATACTTTAGAAAATCACTAACTACCTTAAGAAATCTTATATCTCTATAATTATTTATTTTAATTTATACTTACTATACAAATACCTTATTAGACTTAGTAGTATAAAAGAGAAGTAATTAATAATTAATATTATAGCGCTTTAGTAATTCTATAAGAGGAGAGAGATCTATAAAATATAATAAATTAATAGAGATAATATCTCTATAGATACTTTTATAAAAAGTACTCTAAACTAAACTCTTAAATACTTTATTAATAATAATAAAGTAATAGTTTATATAGAGAGATAAGTAACTTAAGAAGAGAAGGCTAAGGAGTTAGATAAATAGCACTAGGTATACTAAAGTAGCTCTAGTGCCTTAGAGGACGAGAAATTAACTATTTTAAATATAGAATAAGATTAGTATATAGTTCTATATTATTTTTATATTTTTGAATCTAGTTTAGGCTTAAAATAGGTATTAGTAATATAGGAGTATATTTTAGTAGGTTATAGTATATCTAGCCTTAAATAAAAGACTACTAGTATTATACTAATACTATAATCTATAATGTAGTAGGATATATACTATAATTAATAGATATATATAAGGTTATATAACCTATTACAGAGTATATATATACAGTTTAATACTACTGCCTATATAGTTAAGTGGAACTTAGGAATATAAATATATATTAACTTAAAGGCTTTTAGAATATATATATAAAGGGAGCCCTAAGTCCCGTGTAACTAACCTGTAATCTGGCGTGATACTAATAATATGCTTAGTAAGTTATTTTATATAGTATATCTAAGGCTAGATCTCTCTATCTCTATTACTATATAGCTTAGGACCTCTTTAACTACTAAAGGCTTAGTAAACTATATACCTAAATACTTCTTATTAAAGATAAGTATAGTAGAAGACTTTTTAGAATTCCTCTAGTCTTAAAAAGGTATAATAAAGTATTTAAGGTACTCTAGATATTCAAATACTAAATATAAAGATAATAAAGCTTTATTATTTATAAAATCTACTATAATATTAAGTATATTATTATTACTATATAAAACTTTACTTAGTATAAATAATAAGTAAAAGAGCTTAGAATTTAACTTAAGCTTCTATTTATAAATGATAAAGTAGTAGAGAGTATACTAGCTTAGAAATTATTCTCAAAGTATTTATAATATTAATAGCTACTTACTTACTAAAGTACCTTATCTTAGAAACTTAGAAAGTAATAGTCTTTATCTTTATTATTAACCTATATATTATAAATAATTAGTAAAGCTTTATTAAGAAGAAACTTAAGTAGTTTTAGAACTAGTTTTAATAGTAATAACTAGACTTTATACTTACTATATATTAAGATCTATATTTCTATTAAGAAGGCTTATATATCTATAGCTATAGAGCTTACTTTCTTAATAGCAGTTATAAAAAGGATATTAAGAGATATTATTATAAAGTTAACCCTAGGGCCTATCTTAGATACCTTATAGAATATATACTAGACATATATAATATATATAGAATCTAGGTTTCTATACTTAATTAGCTTATTATTATATATAATATATACTTTAATAAGTTAGAATTCTACTCTCTAGATAATAAAAAGGAAGCTATAGATATCTAGAGTACCTAGATAATTATTAATAAGGTTAAAATATCTATTAAAATCTTTAATATAGTTCTTAAGAATTTAGGAGTACTTAATAAAGTAAATAGTAACTTTATAAGAAATAAATAAACTATTAATAAGCTTAAGTTCTCTATACTAGCTACTTTTTATAGTTTAGAAATACTTTTTATTATATTACTAAGATATAGTTTAAGAGTATACTAGCTAGAATATAGAGAGAACTACTTATTTCTGAATAAACCTCTAATTCTAAAAGTATACTAGAATTAAGTTTAAACTCTTTATTAATACTTAAGCTCTATTCTAAAGTATAAAGTACTATTACTAAAAATATAGATCTATATCTACCTATTTTAAATACTTAAGAACTAGCTACTTAAGTATTTATAAAAAAGAAAAGCTTATAGTAATCTAGATAAGACTTCTCCTTAGTAACTAAAATAGATTCCTAATCCACCTATTAATATTAATAAATTAATTATAAATCTCTAATATAATAGAGTACTAAATAGTAATACTTAAGAGTTTTTATAACTCTTTATTTAGAAAAGAGCTTACTAGATAATTACTAAAATACTTTCTTTATAACCTTTACATCTAATTAGTATAAAGCTATTATAAAAAGTACTCTTATATATCAAGCTCTATACTTTATTATAGTATATTTATAAAATAACTCTAAGATATACCTAAATATTAAGTAAAAATAGTATACCTTATAGAAAACCTCTTAAAGCCTTTAAGTAACTATTTTAAAGCTAGAAAGCTAAGAGAGCTATTCTAAGGTATATTTTAAGAAGCTATAAATAAGGAAATTAATAAGTTTATAACTAAGGAAACCTAGTATATTATTAACTAGTTTAAGGTATACTTAAAGCCTCTTTTCTTAAAGTAGAAATATGTTTATAAGTTCTAAAGTAACTACCTTAAAGTATATAAAGTATAAATCTATATATAAGAGAATATATAAGATATCTCCTTTCTTAGCTTAACCTATATTACTATATTTATAGCCTAAAGCTTATATATAGTAATAGTAATTATAGTATAGTTTAACTATAAAGTATATTAATTTAATATTATTAATATATTCCTAAATATAAATATTAACCTAGATAGAGAGCTAGTTACCTACTACTTTCTAGATAGCTTTAAGTAGGCTAGTAAGGTTATAAAGCTTAATAAAGCTCTATATAGCTTAAAGAATATACTTCGTTTATAATATAAGGAATTTCTATAGCTTTATATAAGCTTAGGCTCTCTTTATATAGTAAGGAGCCCTATCCTTTTTAAGATAAGTATTATAAGGTCCTAATTCTATTCTATATTAATAATATTCTTATTTTATTTTATTAAGACTATGCTTCTAAAGCTTAGAAGCTTATATAAGGGATTAAGTAACTATATAAATTATATAAACTAGGCCTTATTAAATAATACCTTAGGCTATATATTATATAAAGCTAAGTAGCTAAAAAGATTTACCTAGTCTATAACTAGTATATTAAGACTATTATAGAGTATTTTAAGCTCTATAATAGTCTCTATCTAAGTATTTCTATACTAGTTATTAAGCTTATAAAAAACTCTAATAAAGCTATAAATACCTAAGTTAAGGAGTATTAATAGCTTCTAGCTACTGTATAGTAATTTTACCTGCTTTGCAATAGACCTTCTAACTCCGCGCCGCGCCTCCTGACAATATATATAGCCTTTATTTATATAATTATAACTATCCTAACTATAGCCGCACTTATATATGCCTATCTTACTAGGAAGAGAGATAGGTATAAAGCCCTGCTTATAGAGCTTTTTATGCTTCTAGCTATAAGAACCTCTTAGGAGGTTAAGGAGTTATCTCTTATATGCGCAGCACCTTGCTAGAAGGTTTACCTTTTAGGCGTTTTTCCCAGGCTATAAGAGCCTTAGTGGCCTACTTAGCTCTAATATAATTAGCCCTATTATATATAGCGTAGTGTTACCTATGCTATTACTATTCTGCTAGTTTATTTAGCTAGAGTATATATCTAACTTTATATAAGGGTTTGCTTACTAGTAGGAATATATAGAGTTTCTATATTATTATCCTTAACTAGTAGAGAGCATAGGTTAAAGTGCCTTTATAGTGTTTCCCAAATTATGCCTATAAACTGGGTAAATTTGTTATAGTCTTTTTATAGGGGGCTGCGTTATAACTATAAACTTAAAAAAAAGGAGTATTAATTACCTATTATAAATATCCTATATATAGTAATAATAATATAACTTAATATAGCCTTTATTATACTATAACTCTCTTGCTTTTTTATAAATCTAAGTATATAATACTTTACTATAGTAAGGTAGTATATTTAGTATCTCTATATAACTTACTACTTTATAATCTACCTTAGTAGCTTAGGGAGTAATAAAGAGACTTTTCTATTACTAATTACTAGCAATATCTTATTTATTAATAATAAAGAGACTTATAAGTTATTTTAAGGCTATATAATAATACTCTTTAGAGATATAATTTAGTAAAAAGTAGCTTATTAAGTAATAGTTATAATATTAATAACTAAAGTAGAGCTCCTAAGCCTTAAGTATATTACTAAAGAGATAATAGCTCTTTAAAGGCTATACTATAACCTTACGTTATAGCTTAGAGATATTTAGAAAGTCTATTATAATAATTAATAGACTATTTAACTCGTAATTAGAGAGAGAGAGTATATATTAACCTACTTATAGTATATTAATAATCAGAATATATAGCTATACTAAGAGTATATAAAGAATATATTTAAAGTGCTCTATATATCTATAGATAAAATACTAGTAAATAGGCTTATAAAAAGCCTTTTCTAAGCTAAGTTTAAATATTTCTAAGTATTACTAAACCTAGTAGATACTTACTATATTATTATAATAAAAGGGAAGTAAGTTTAAGAGTATAGAATAAAGCTTTATTAAGCTTAAAGGCTAGTAGATATTATCTATAGAGCTATAGCCTCTCTATATATAATCGCTAGGTATAAAAGCAATTTTTATAAATATACTAGCTCTAGGTATACTAATTCTATACTTCCTAAATACTAAAAGCAAAGAGAATTAATACCTAAAGATATATATTTAATAATAGGAGTACTTCTCTATATAGATAGCTATAATAAAGTAGTTAATAAAGCTATTAGCTATATTAGTAAGTAGCTTATAGAGAGCTAAAAAGCTTACTAAGTAAGTATATATATTAGTAATAGTATTACTAAGAAGGGTAATAGCTATAGAAACCTATTAAAAAGAGCTAGTAAAAGCTATCTCTTTTATAGTAATCTCTAGGTATATAATAACTAATAGCTTCTCGTTCTCCTTTTTCTCTTACTTCTTTTCCTCCTCCTCCTCTTTCTTAAGGGTAGTCTAGAGAGTATAGTAGTAAAAGGGAAAGCCCTAGATAGATAAGTTAGTACTATGCTGAATTATTATATATATATCTATATATATATATAGAATATTTATAATTTAGTTCTAGCTATTATATAGTTTATAATATAGCTTATTGAGTATAATAGTAGTAGTAGGAAGGGACTTATAGCTATAGCTAGCTAGATAATAGTAATAGTACTTATTAGTACTATAGAAGCAGTAACTAAAGCTCTTATTTATAAATAGTAAATAAGTATAGCTATAGTATAGGTATTTTATAAGCTTATTAGCTCTCTCTAGAATAGAAAAGAAAGTATAGAGCTTTTTAGCTAAGCCTAGGGTTTTCTTAGTAGTAGTAGAGATAATCTTCTTTTTAGGTATACTATAATATATACTATTTATAACCTTAGCTTACTTAGGGTTAGGCTTCTCTAGACTATTATTAATATCTCTAAAGTATATAGAAGAAATATTATAAATATATAGATAGGCTTCTCCTTCTCTTTATCCTTATTCTTATTCTCTTTAATAGAGAGTGTATGCCTCTATATATATACTAGCTTCTTAGTAGTAGTAGTCTTCTCTATTAGAAAAATATTATTAGATTTAGTAATATTACTAGATACTATAGATTAGCAAAATATAAGACTTATACTTATTAACCTTATTATTATTAGCTTTCTCTTACTTACTAAGAGTAGCTAGCTATTCCTGCTTTGCTTTTATCTTAGCCTTATAGGTTACCTTAGCCTTAGTAATATAGTTAGTAACTAGTACTATAGATTATTCATACTTAGGAGCTATTTCTAATAATAGTATTAATAAGTATAGATAGTACTATATAAAGGTAAGTATCTATAATAGTTAGTAATATATATAATAATTTTTATATATATATAAAGAGTTAATTTATAATTATTATAGTGTTCTAAGTAGAAGAAGGAGGGAAAGTTAAGCTAGAGAGTAGTGTAAATAATAACTATGCTACTTAGCTATCTTTGTGGGTAGTTAAGTACTACTAATAGGATTCTACTGCTTGCCTAGGTTATATTACTATTACTTAAGTTATATACTACTTATTTATACTGTTTAAGCTTCTTATAAGGGATATTCTTATTTATTCTATACCTTTAAGCCTATTTATAATACTACTTTATCTCTTTTATATATATTTATATATAGTTATAGCTATATATAAGGCTAGATTACTATATTAGTAATATTTACTGCGTGGCTAGGGGGTATATTATAATATAGTTTATAGTACTCTTAGCTTTATAAGGCTATAGTAGCTATATACTGTGGTGTGTGATTATATAATTATATACTATAGACTATTTTACTATGCTTCCTATATATACTAATCTATAGCTAAGATAGTTACTCCTTATAACTTGCCCTTACCCCTATCTATAGCTTATAATAACTATATAGTTAGTTATACTATAAATATTAAAAATACTTTATAAGAATAACCATATACTAGCTTGTTTATTTTTTTACTACTTAAGCTTATAGGTTTAGAAAGATCTAGAGTAGTAGTAATTTTATAGGTAGAAGCTACTAAAAGTAGCTATAGCCATTAGTGAACTTAAGGATTATACTATAAATAATAAATAGTTACTAAAGTATTAAAGGCTAAATAGCTTATAAAGACTATATAGCTTAAAGACTATATAATATATATTTATATAAGCTATACTATAGATAATTACTAAAAGAGCTATATTTATATTAGTTACTTCTAGAAGAGGTATATAGAGGAGTAGTGCTGCTAAGTAGGTAGTAACTTAGTACTAAGGATAGTAATGGTATTACTAAAGGTATCTATAACTACTATATATATTAATAGTATAATAACTATAAAAGAGGCTAAGTACCTAATATATTAGAGGATAATTATTAAAAGCTATAATAATATAGTTATTAATTAGTATATACTTGGTATACCTTAAGAGAACTAGGAAAGCTACTCTATAATATAGAATATGGAGAACTATAGCTATATAGCTATTATTTAATATATATTTAGTATATTCTTAGCATTACTAAGATATATAATAGTTATAGATATATATTAAACTTATAATAACTTTATACTCGATATTATATAATATAGTTATAAGTATATATAAAGCTTATAATAACTCTATATTATATTTAGTATAGAATATTATTTAAAGAGGCTTAATAAAACAAGTCTAGTAGCTAAGTCTATAAAAGCTAAAAAAGGGCTTTAGAAACTAAGGCCTTAGAGAGGGGGGTAATTCTAAAGATATTAATAAGCAGCGCTAAGCGGGCGCTAAACTCTTACGTAATATATATATATATATATATATATATACTTTAATAGAGGCTTCTAGACGCTATTAAAGAAGAAGCGAGGTTATACCCTATATACTACTATATACTTATTATTACACAAAAGTCGTTATTCTTCCCTAATATAAGCTTTTAGCTATCTATACCTTTATAACTACTTACTACTATTATAGTAAAAGCACTTAGAGACAACCTTTATTATAGTTAACTTTAAATAACTAGCTAATAGAAACTACTATTAATAATATAAATAAGTAATATTCTTCTTCTATATAAATAACTATATATTAATATTCTTTAATAAATATACTAAAAGCATAAAAGAAGCTTTAAAGGCCTTTTAGAAGTATAACCACTTTATAAAGATTTTAGATTTATAATGGTTTTTTAAGATTAAAGTACTTTATAATAAAGCTCTATATAAGCTATAGGTATTATAGTCTATATTTATAAATAAAGCGCAAAGCTACTTATTAAGTTTATAGTTATAACGCAGCCCCCCACAAAAGAGACTATAATAAATTCACCCAGTTTATAGATATAATTCAGGAAACACTACAGAGGCACTTTAACCTATACTTTCTACTAGTTAAGGATAATAATATAGAAACTCTATATATTTCTATTAGTAAGCAAACCCTCTAAATATCATAAAGTTAGATATATACTCTAGCTAAATAGACTAGTAGAATAGTAACAGTATAGATAACACTACACTATATATAATAAAGCTAATTATATTAAGGCTAAGTAGGCTGCTAAGGCTCTTATAGCTTAGGAAAAATGCCTAAAAGGTAAATCTTTTAGTAAGGTGCTATAAATACTACTATATAAGAGATAACTTCTTAACCTCCTAAGAGGTTCTTATAGCTAGAAGTATAAAAAGCTCTATAAGTAGAGCTTTATATCTATCTCTCTTCTTTACTCTCTTTCTATAATCTATAATAAGTTCTCTAAGATATTAACACTAGACCTAGTATATTAATATACTAGCTATATATAAGGTATATCTATTAACGTGAGTAATATATAAAATATTATATAAGAGTTTAGTATTAATATAATTAATAAAGCTCTCTGTTTTATTAAGTAGCCTAAATAAGACTAAGAGTATATTATTAATATAGCTCTTAAGAAAGCCCTTATTAATATATCTATAGAGGACTTATAGATATATAAACTTATTATAGATAAGTAAGTAGACTTAGTAGTAAAGGTTAGATAGGTTCTCAGGCACTCTATAGAGTAGCTCTTCTTTAAACAGACTCTCTATAATACTAAAGTAGAGGCAGCTCTTTAGGGATTAGTAAGTATAGCTTATACTAACTGTGATATAGAGATAGTATTACTAATAATAGTATAGTTATAAAGAGAGTAATAACTTCTAAAGACGTCACTTTAGTAGATAAAGTAGTAATAGAGATAGTATTAGTAGTATAGATAATAGATAAGAGGATAAGTTAATAGATATTATTATTAAACTATAACGTTAAGGATTATAAAGCTGTCTAGTGAGATAGATATATATAAGTATAGCTATAGTTAGAATAGGATTATATAACTAAAGGCTGTGTATATTATCAGGAGGCGCGGCGTGGAGTTAGAAAGTCTATTATAAAGTAGGTAAAATCACTATATAGTAGCCAGAGGCTGTAAAGCTACTTATATAAGATACTATAAGCCTTACTATAGATAAATAAGTATATATATTAAATAGTAAAAAGCTAGAACTATATAATAGAGTCACAGCTCTATAAAAGCCTAATTATTATTAATGCTATATTAAAATAATACTCTATATAGTAATAATAATATAGCTTAATATAGTATTTACTATAAGCTACTTTATAATATTAATAATAACTAAAGTAGAGCTACTTATATTATTCTAATTAGTATGTAAAGCCTTCTTTATAAGTTGGTTTATAACTATATTATAAATCTAACTCTTAAGTAATACTATATTTAAGCTGCTTTTACTATACTTAATATAATATTAATAATACTTTAAATTTAGTATAATAACTTATAAACTATCTATATAGTCAATATAAAGCTTATTTAACTATAACTAAAGCTATAATATATTAATATCTATAACTACTTATTATAGTAAGAGATTATAGAAAGAATAGCTTTATAAAGAGTAGTAATCTCTAAGAGAGTATATTAAATTATAGAGTCTAGAATATATAATATAAGTTAAGCATAATATTAGTCTAGCTATATATATAGGCTTAAAGTAGCTTAGGCATGCTAACTATAACTAGAGTATATATAGGAGAAGGGGCTGGGATATGCTTAAAATAAGGAGAAGTATATAGAAGTTATATATATATAATAATAATATTAATATATATTAATTATAGAATAATACTAAGTTATATAGGATATAATACATTAATATCTAGCTAAGGAGTACTATATATAAATAGTCTATATATATAGGCAAGCAGTACCTAACAGCAGAATATATAGTATATATATAATATAGTAATATATATATTAGATTTATACTGGATTAAGGTTTATATAGAACTTAGGGCTCCCTTTATATATATATATTAAAAGCTTTAAGTTAATATATATCTATTTAGAAGTTCTACTTAACTATATAGATAGTGGTATTTAACTATATATATACACTCTATAATAGGTTATATAACCTTATATATATCTATTAATTATAGTATATATCCTATTGCTTTATAGGTTATAGTATTAGCATAATATTAATAGTTTTAATTTTTAAGGCTAGATATACTATAACTTACTAAAATATACTTCTATATTACTAATACTTATTATATACCTAAAATAGGTTTAAAAACGTGAAAATAGTATAGAAATATATACTAATCTTATTCTGTATTTAATATAGCTAAATCCCCCTTCTCTAAGATACTAAAGCTACTTTAGTATACCTAGCACTATTTATCTAACTTCTCTACCTTCTCCTCTTAAGTTACCTATCCCTCTATATAAACTATTACTTTATTATTACTAATAAAGCATTTAAGGGTTTAATTTAAAGTACTCTTTATAAATATATCTATAGAGTTATGAGGAGTCATCTCGTATGGTGGCTTTTCCAGGCCACGAGAGCCTCAGTGGCCCGTTCGGCTCCGATATAATCGGCCCCGGTGCGGCGCGCGTCCGACTTTATGCGGTGATATTTAGAGGGTTTACTTACGAGTAGTAGGAATATATAGGGTTCCTATATTATTTTCCTTAACTAGTAGAGGGTATAGGTTAAAATACCTATATAGTATTTCCTAAATTATGCCTGCAAACTAGGTGAATTTATTATACTCTTTCTGCAAAGGGGCTGCGGCGTAATTCCGAGCTCAATATCTATAGAGTTATTATTATTATTAATCTATTATACTTTATAGATCTCTCTTCTTTTATAGAATTATTAAAATATTATAATATTAATTATTAATTACTTCTCTTTTATAGTACTAAGCTTAATAAGATATTTATATAGTAAGTATAAATTAATTTAGATAATTATAGAAATATAGAGTCTCTTAAGATAGTTAGTAATTTTCTAAAGTATTATTATAATAGTATAGATAAGGTCTATATTTATAACTATACTATAGACTTTAGATACTAGAATACTTTAGATAACTCTCCTATACTTTAGCAAACTAAAGTAAAGAGTATTACTATAGATTATAAATATATTATTATTTATTATCTTATTAATAAGGATAATAATAAATCTAATTTATAATAAGAGGTCTAAATTATTAGTAAAAGAGTTATTAGAATAACTTTTTTAGCTTTCTAGCTTTAAAGTAGTTACTTAGAGACTTTAAGAGGCTTTTTATAAAGTATACTATTTTCTACTTAGTATTTAGATATATCTTAGAGTTAGTTTATAAATATACTATAATAATAAAGTATAGAGTTTTATATATAAGAGTGCTTTCTATAATAGCTTTATACCAATTAGGTATAAAGATTATAAAAAGAGTATTCTAGTAGTTATTTAGTAAGCTCTTTTCTAAATAAAGAGTTATAAGAATTCTTAGGTACTGCTTTTTAGTACTTTATTATATTTAAGGTCTATAGTTAATCTATTAATATTAATAATAAATAGGTTAGGAATCTATTTTAGCTACTAAGGAGGAGTTTTATTTAGATTATTATAAGCTCTCCCTTTTTAGAAATACTTAAGTAGCTAGTTCTTAAGTATTTAGAATAGGTAAATATAGATCTATATTCTTAGTAATAATACTTTATGCTTTAAGGTAGGGCTTTAGTATTAATTAAAGGTTTAAACTTAATCTTAGTATACTTTTAGAATTAGGAGTTTATTTAGGAGTAAGTAGTCCTCTCTATATTCTAGCTCGTATACTGTTAAACTATATCTTAGTAGTAGTATAAAGTGCTTCTAAACTATATAAAATAGCTATTATAGAGGATTTAAGCTTATCAATAGTTTATTTATTAATTATAAAGTTACTATTTACTTTATTAAGTATTCCTAAGATCTTAAGAGCTATATTAGAGACTTTAATAAGTATTTTAATCTTATTAATAATTATTTAGGTATTTTAAATATCTATAGCTTCTTTCTTATTATCTAGAGAGTAGGATTTTAACTTATTAAAGTATATATTATATATAATAATAATCTAGTTAAGTATAGAAACCTAGATTCTATATAGATTATATATTTCTAGTATATAGTTTATAAAATATCTAAGATAGGCTCTAGAGTTAACTTTATAATTATATTTCTTAATACCTTTTTTATAACTCTCTTTTAAAAAGTAAGCTTTATAGCTATAGATATATAAGCTTTCTTAGTAAGAATATAGATCTTAGTATATAGTAAGTATAAAGTTTAGTTATTATTATTAAAAGTAGTTCTAGAACTACTTAAGTTCTATCTAAATAAAGCTTTGCTAGTTATTTATAGTATATAGGCTAATATTAAAGATAAAGACTACTGCTCTCTAAGTCTCTAAGATAAGATACTTTAGTAAGTAAATAGCTATTAATATTATTAATACTTTTAAAATAATTTCTCAGTTAGTATACTCTCTATTACTTACTAGCTTTTTAGTATTTATAGATAGAAGCTTAAGTTTAATTCTAAGCCTTTTTACTTATTATTTATACTAAGTAAAGCTTTATATAGTAATAATAGTATACTTAATATTATAACAGATTTTATAAATAATAAGGCTTTATTATTTTTATACTTAGTATTTAATTATTTAAAATACCTTAAATACTTTATTATATTTTTTTAAGATTAGGGGAATTTTAAAGTGTTTTTTACTATACTTATTTTTAATAAGAAGTATCTAGGTGTAGAGTTTACTAAGCTTTTAGTAGTTAAGGAGGTTCTAAGCTATATAGTAGTAGAGATAGAGAGATCTAGCCTTAGATATACTATATAAGATAACTTACTAAGTATATACTTAAGTATAGAATTTATATTAAATATATAATAGAGTTTTAATTCTTACTCTCTAAGTATTATATATAAGGTATTTAAGAGTGCTCTAGCCTAGGTAACTAACTTAGAGATACTATAGTTATATATTATTAAACCTTTTAGCTATATAGTAATATAAGAGGTACCCTAGTTTCTAGTTATTTAAGAAAGCTATAATATTTATATTACTTATAGAAATACTAAAACTAGGTAAATAAGTAAAAATAGGTTTATATTTAAAAAAAGAGTAGGTTACTCTTATATAATAACTACTTTATATAAGTAAACTTACCTAACTTACTAAACTATATAGAGTAGTTACAGCTATTATACTAAATATCTATCTTAAAGAGGAGTGCTTCTAAGATAATATTAATATATATATTTTTAATAATATTAATATTATTTAAGGTTAGAGTATTTCTCTTAGTTATTAAGGTATCTTTAAATATACTCTAGATAATCTAAGTACCTTTCTTAATAATTAATATATTTATACTACTAACCTTAATTACCTTATTATTATATAAGTATATAAAGATACTAGAAACTAGCTTTTTCTTATTAATAATAATATAGAGAGCTCTATACTTATTTAGAATAATATTATTAGAGAGAGTATATAGTTTCTTAAAGAATATAAATACTATAGAATAAACCTAGGCTACTTAGCTATTATCTTTAAGAAAGGCTTAGTTAATAATATAATAAGAGAAATTATTAAGGAGTTATTCTTAGTTACTAATATTACTATTACTACTATACCTACCTTAGCTATTACTATAGTATCTACTATAGCTATAGTTAGATAGAAGCTAACTACTCTTCTAAGACATCTTTATAATTTACTCTATATATATAAAGTTATTATAGATATAGCTTTATTATAGAGATTTAGCTATCTTCTATATATACTATACTTTATTCTTTAGTATTTTGTATTTTTAAAACTATTTTTTAGTAAGCTTATAAAAGCTTATTAAATATAGCTATAATTCTATAGAGTTTATCTATAGTATTATTTATATAGATAGCTAGGGATCTTATTAAGTATTATTACTAAAAAGGAAGTATCTAAAGTAGTTTATAAAGCTTAAAGTAAATTCTTAAGTTAGAGTAGCTTATAAAAATAATATAGGCTTTAAGTAATTTGCTAAAACCCTTAGTAGTAGCTAGCTTATTATAGATCTTAGGAATCAGGATAATTCTAAGCTCTTTAAGTAAGAGATAAGATATATTAATCTCTTTTACTTAAGTAACTAAGTCTAGCTAGTTCTAGATCTATATTAAAGTAAATCTATAGTATATTACTTTAAGAAAAGTATATTTACTATAGCTTCTCTTAGTATTAATAATATTCTAGCTTATTACTAATTTATAGAGATAATACTACTCTTAGTACTACTTAGTAAGTTAAGTAGTATACTTAGTATACTTTAGAATATTTTTATAGTTTTAGTATACTTACTTCTATATATTATTATCAAAGTAGGTAAGTTACTATTAAAGAAAGTAGAGTATATTCTAAAGGTTAATCTAGGACTTATTATTAATATTATTAAGCTTTATATCTATAGCCTTAAAGTAGACTATATTAATTATCTAGTAAATAAGTACTTAGTAATTATAATATAAAGTAATTTATAGCCTCTGGCCACTGCATAGTGATTTTACCTGCTTAAGTGCAATAGACCTTCTAGCTCCGCGCCTCCTAACAATATATAGCCTTCGGTCACGTAATTATAACTCTCCTAACCACAGCCGCACTTATATATACCTATAGCCTCACGATCTTTAACTTCATCTTAATAATAACATAGTTTTTAATTATTTAATAGACTACGAAACTATCGACTTTTCCTCTCGTATACTACCCGCGCTACTAATACTACCTCTATTACTACTTCGTCCGCTAGCTATACTATTATTAGTAATACTCTCTCTATATTAAAGCAGTTAGCGCAAGCCGTACTTATTAATATTTACCTAGGCTACCTAGGCTACCTCTGCCTTAGTAATATAGAGGACCTGCTTAAAAAAGGGCTACTCTATAGGGTATATAACAACTTACTAAACTTCTACTACTAAGTTTACTTACTTAGCTCTAATACTATTATACCTTATAGAGTCCCCTATAGGGGTATTAAGGTAAGCCCTCTTAAGGGCTATATTAATAATACGCTCTCTATATATAGCAGAGTAGTTAATAAAGGAGCGGGTTTTATTAATTATATCGAGGCTAAACTCTCTAACAATCCCCTCTATATTATTTATACTAAAGGGTATACCTCGCTTAGGCTTAGTATATATATATATAAGGTCTAGTACTAATATAGTTAAGGATTTATTATAGGTTAGATAAGGATAAGGATAAGGGAGAGGTATAAGGCCCTGCTCGTAGTAGTAGAGCTTCTTATACTTCTAGCTATAAGAACCTCTTAGGAAAGACCTCTCTAGTTAAGGAGTTACCTCTTATATAGTAGCGTTTATAGTACTTTTAGTACCTTACTAGAAGGTCGACCTTTTAGGTTAAGGAGTTATCTTATATAATAGCTTTTATAGTATTATATTAGAAGGTTTAGCGAGGGCGTTACTATAAGAGCCTTAGTAGCCTATTTAGCTCTAATATAATTAGCCCTAGTGTAGCGCGTATCTGACTTTATATAGTAATATTTAGAGGGTTTGCTTATAAGTAGTAGGAATATATAGGGTTCCTATATTATTTTCCTTAACTAGTAGAGGGTATAGGTTAAAATACCTATGTAGTATTTCCCGAATTATACCTGCGAACTAGGTGAATTTGTTATAGTCTTTTTACAAAGGGGCTGCGGCGTAATTCCAAGCTTAATAAAGTAATTTATAAAGAGAGGTTTATATTATTAATAGAGAGGAACTTAAATATATTACTCTACTCCTCTTAAATATCTTTATACTTAATAGAAATTAGTAACGTTAGCTTTATATATTTAAAAATAGTATAGCTAGCTTTATAAATATATTAAAGAGTATTAAACTCCTTATTCTTAATAATATTAATAGAGTCTTTCTATTTAGTAATCTTATAAAGTATTTAAAAAGATTCTTCTTAGCTTTTTATTTTTAAAGAGTTACTTTATACTTACTAAGGTTAGCCTTATACTTAGATTAGAGATAGGTATTATACTTATCTATAAACTCCTAAATATTTAGAATGCTCTTAAGAGTATTAGAAAGCTTCCTAGTATTAGGGCTATTAAGATTAAGATACTTCTAAATACCTTTATTTTATATAAATAAGTATAGATTAAGATATTAATAAGGCTAGTTAATAAGGCTTTAGAGCCTAGCTTTTAGAGAGAAGGTTATTAATAAGTATATAGCTATTATTACTAAGTTATATTATAAAAGGTTTTAAATATTATAAGAGTATTTTTAAATAGGTAAAAGATAATAAGAGAGAGAGCTACTTACCTTTTCCTAAGCTTAGAGAGGTTAGAGAGGTATTTATAAGCTATAAAGCTAGGCTTATAACTATTATAAGCTATAGATAAGAGTAAGGGTAAGTTATTAAGTTCATAGTTATAACACAGCCCCCCACAAAAAAGACTATAATAAATTCACCTAGTTTATAAATATAATTCAGAAAACACTATAGAGGCACTTTAACCTATACCCTCTACTAGTTAAGGATAATAATATAGAAACTCTATATATTCCTGCTAGCAAGCAAACCCTCTAAATATCATAAAGTTAAATATATGCTCTAGCTAAATAGACCGGCGGAATAGTAATAGCGCTGGCAACGCCGCGCTGCACGTAACAGGGCTAATTATATTAGGGCCGAGTAGGCCACTAAAGGGTAAGTTATAAGGAGTAATTATCTTAGCTATAGATTAGTATATATAGAAAGTATAGTGAAATAGTCTATAGTGTATAATTATATAATTATATACTATAGTATATACCTACTATAGATTTATAAGGCTAAGAGTGCTATAAACTATATTATAATACTATACTACTAATCTAAAAGTAGGTTTATTACTAGCTATAATATACTTTATATATAGGTATTTAACTAGGTTAGTTATTAAGAGTTTAGGAAAGTTTAATAGCTAGTATATTATATAACTTAGCTAAGGATAAGGAAAGAATAATAAGATTTAGAGTAATAGGTACTAAGTTAAGAAAGAAGAAGCCTAGTAGGTAGTTAAGATAATATAGCTTAAGATATTAATCTATAATATAGATAATAAAGTTATATTATAAGTATAGCTATTAAGTATCTATAATCTAGAGCTTATAAGGTTAGCTAAATAGCTAAGTAGCTTTAAAATAACTATAGCAAAAGCTAACTATAATATTATTATATTACCAAGAGTTTAGGAATATCTATATATTACTTAAGCTTTAGAGTAATTAAGTTATAATAAGATTAAGTAACTAAAAATATAAAGAGTTCTTATATATCTTATATATTAAATATATTAGTAAATAAAGAAAGATATTAGTAAGTATAGTATACTTAAGTATATTAGCTTATTATCTAAAGCTATATATAAGGGCTGCCTAAAATCTAATTTAGGATAATTTACTTTCCTTAGGAAGCTGGTCTTCTAGGCTTCTTAAAGGCAGAGCTATATTATCTAATAGAATAAATTAGTTCACTTTAGTAGAAGCTAATTAGAGAATAGAGTAAGTACAAGACTAGAACTTAGAAGCAAGATTAATATAAAAGGTTATTATAGTAGAAAAGTAAGTAATAGAATAAAATAGGAGAACCTTTATAGATAGTGCTATAAGTCTAAGACTAGTAAAGTAACTTAATAGTAAGGCCTTAGTTATAAATATATAGGTTAAATAAGTTTATAAAACTCTAAAAATCTATATACTTAATTAAGACTATAGCTATAATACTATCTTCTAGCTATAGTATAAATACTAGGGTAAAATATTATCTAGTATAGTAAGTTATTAAGATGCCCTAACGCTATAGTTAGGAACTAGATAGCGAGCTTAAGAGGTAGGTAATATAACTAAAGAACTATAAGTTCTACCTAGATTATAAGATATATAATTAAGCTAGTTTAATTATACTAGAAAAGCCTCTATAGCAAGATAAATAGAAAGACTAATAAGTGTTAAGAAGCAGTATGCTGTGATTAGCATTACATGCAATTAAGTAAATAAGCAGCAGCGGGAGAGTTACTTAATGAAGATATAGGTTGCTATAGTGAGCTAATAATTAATAATATTAGTAGTTAAGGTAGCAAAAGAGAATCAAAAGCCTAGTTAAATATAAAAAGATACTCTATAAGCCTAGCGTTATAGTAATATAGAAGGTAAAGCCGGGTTATTATCTATTAAGAGTCTTAGGAAAAGGCAAGCTAGAGGACCTAGCAACTAGGCTCCTAATATGCTTTTAGAGCTACTATGCTAAGGTATTTAGCAGGTAGTATCTCCTAGTAAGTTAAAGTTAGATTATAAACCTAAGCCTAGCTTATTAACTAAGAGTAAATAGGCTAACGCCACTTTACTACTTTACTTTCTATATATAACTTAACAAGGTACTAAAGCATAGTAATAGAGAAGTTCTATATAGCGCCCTAGCTCTCTGCCTTTTAAGTATTACCCTTCTAATAAGCGCACTCGCCTATATTAGAGTCCTAGCTCTTTGTTATAGTATAGCATTAAGGAATAAAACAAGGGCAAGTAACTAATAAGCTAGGTACAATATTAACAAAGTGCTCTTAGACTATTACTTAATACTAGGGTCTAAAGGCAGGTCTCTTAGAGTTTATATATATATCTAGAAGGTAGTTGCTTTATAATATATAAAGTCACTAAGAACTATTCAGAGTTATTACCTAAACCTACTTATCCTAAGTTAGTATTATTTACCTATACTGCTCGTTAACCTAGTTAACATATTTCTACCTAAATAAGTCAAAGTCAAGCATATAGCATAACGTGATAGTATATAGGCCTGGTTATAATATCTACCTCAGCCTATATATTAGGAAAAAGACCCTATATATCGACTTCCTCTACTTAGGCTTTAGTAGCCCTAGGATAATAATAGGGAACTAAATAGAATTACTAACGCTATTAAAGTCTCTAGTAATAGTTAGTAAGTTTATTTAGTTAAGTTAGTAATAGATATATGCTACGCGAAGAAAATATATAAATTACCTTCTTAGGATAGTAGTATACTATATCTCTAGTCCGCGAGATTAGATTAAGAGCAGAAACTAGGTTTATAAGCGCAAAGGCCCGCTAGATTAAACTTAATTATAATCTATAGGGGAGTAGAAACATTAAGGAGTATATATATAGTGGAATCATTTTAGCGCTTTAGTATAGTAAATTTATAAAGAATATATATACCTCGCGGGCAACCGCTTAATAGAGGGTAATAAGCTAACTATAACTTCTATTTAATACGTGCGTTACCTATAAATACTCTACTTAGTGAGAAGTTAGGTAAATAGCTATAGTAGCTATACTTCGTCTTTAATCACAAATAATAAATCGGGAGAATAAAGTATCAAGGACAACATCATAATAGAGTTAATAGATCGAATTCTATTAATATATATAGTATAATTAATTCCACGTTACTTTATATGCTCTAACTATATTAGTCCGACTCCTAAAGGGCCTAAACGGGGGTTATATAGACTAGTAACCTCTTACTAATATCTTATATAGGGAGATATAGGCTACCCTTCTAAAGATATACGTCTCTTTCTAAACACATAGGGTATTCTTCTTAATTAGTTCCCTAGTATTAATAGTTACTTATAGATATCCTATTATTAAGACCTGCTTAAGCCCCTCTAGGAATAGTAATTATAGATTCTAGGACGCAAATAATACCTATTTATATATTTAAGCACTTTCTAGGCGTTTATAGAAACCCTCTAAGGTTAACTTTTCCTTTAAATAGGTAGTCCCTAAGTATTAAAGAAGAAGAATACTTATAGTAATAGACTAGCTAGGCTACTCTAATAGCCTGCTTTGCTCTACTAGCTTTTCTATAGCAAGCTATATCTAAGAAAGGCTATATCTAGCTTATTCCTTGATAACTATAAGCTATATAAATAGTAGGGAGGTAATACTACTATCGAGACCTAGAGGATTTATATCTATAAGCAGTAGCTATAAGATATATTATTAAAGGCATCTATATTAGTTAAGCTCTCGAGCCCGTATAGCGTAGGCTACGAGCGATTAGTTATATACTTCCTTAATAAGCTCCTAGTATACTTTATAAAGCGTAAATAAGGCTAATACGCGCTAAGCGACGTTAGCTTCTTAAAAATAGTCTCTTAATATAACTACCCGCAGGTAAGGGTAGATATAGAGATCCCTAGAAATTATAAATAATCTTTAGGAGACTATAGCTAGAACCGTTTCCGCTGCGTTCTAACTATTATAAGATCCGAATAGTAGGCTATAGATAGAGGAGAAAAGGAGCGATCGTAGATAAGCACGCGCAGGCTTAGTAAGAAAGTCTTAGCTATTCGAGGCGAGGAAGTATTAAGTACTATATATAAGGTTAAAAGCTATAGTTATAGCGATAGGCCCGTAGTTAAACGAGTTACTTAGTTAAATAGTCTATAAGAGGCTTTTTAGGTATAGTATTATTAGAAGGGTACTTAAGTAACCTACCTTACTAACCTTAATAGAAGGCAGAGTCTCTAGCGCTATAATAGCTTCCACTATACTAAGAGCGCGGTCTTTTAGTAGAGGTAGAAGGTTAAGAGAATCGAAGTACTTTATAGTTAGCGCCTAACGATCCTAGTAATAGAGTGCCTAGTATTATTATATCTCCGTTAGCATAAGGAGATACTAAGCGAATAAGCGCACTCTAAGTAGTAATATAACCTTAAACTACTAGCTATTAGCAATAAAGACGTTATTATTAGTAAGCTTTTAAATAATTCTAACTATAGCAATATTATTAGCCTAGTTTTCTCCCTCGAGGGAGCGAGCAGTAAGGATAATCTCTTTAAAAGGGACTGCCTTTTAGTACTTTAAGTTATTCTTAGTTAAATTTATCCTATAAACCCGCTTTCTTAAACTAATAAGGTATTAATAGTATCGACTGCTTTTCGCTTTTCTAATAATAAATATAGTTAATTTAAGGTATAAATAGCCTTATTAATAATATCGGATCTAGATAGCAGCTTCTCCTCGGGTAGCGTGTACTTAGCGCCGCCCTCCTAGTTATATTTATCTTACTTATCGTGCTCGTTATATTTAGAATCTTCGTTATAACTATTACTATTTAACTTAATATTAACGTTAGTAGAAATAATAAACTTAAAAGAAGTTCTTACCTCGATATCTAGGGGGCTAGTAACTAGGGACTAAGCCTCCTCGCTCGTTACTACGCCTTAAGCCTATCTTATAACGCGCTTAGTAGTAGTTATATTACCTGGTTAAAACCTTAAGTCGGAGGGGGCTAAGATAGGTCTATAGCTATTTTATAGCTATACTTAGCGCTAAGTATAAATAGTCTAAATAAAGTTATTAAATCTAATACTATCTCGCTTAGAAACGCGGGCTAAAATAAAATAAGATATTCTTAAGGTAAGTTAATCTAGTCCTAATATAAGGTAGAAGTACGAAGCGCTAATAGCCTAATTTTAGCTCGCTTAAGAAATTACCTTATACTTCTTTTTTAGTAGCTAATCGAGGTAGCTAGCGTAGATAATATCTAGGATATTAAATAGGTAAACTCTAGTATCCTTTAGTATAGCGGGTAAGAAGAACTCGTATAAGTAAGAGTTAAGAGTATAATATAAGCCCTCTACTATAAGTAAGAAGTATAACTATAGTTCTTCCTATATAGCACGAAGAGCCTCTAGTTCTAGTTCCTAATAAGTCGAAAGGACGTCGGTTAAGGCTACTTTAACTTTAATCGTTTAGTCGTTTGCTATAAGGTTTTCTATAAGGAATAACTACGAAGTTTTCTATTCGCATACTAGTCGATTTTATAGTTATAATAACGAGGAAAGGAAGTCTTCTATAAACGTAACCGAGTTTAAGTCTTAATAGAGCTAATAAGTAGGGAGTAATAGTAATCACGGAGTCGAGTTATATATAGATTCTTACTATTACCCTGCGATAAAGGTTCTAAGTTACCTTAATACGCAGGGTAGGCATAGCCTGCCTGCTTTATATTATAACTACCTAGCCTACTTACCTCTCCTAGTAAAATATTAAAGCGGGCTAGTCTTTAAATACTCGACCTACCTTACTTAGGCAGGAGGATACTAGACTAAGCTAGATAATACTAGACTAGGCAGGATAAAACTAGTATAATCTTATAGTAAGAAGGAATAAGCTCTAGCTTAGGTACCTAAAGGTACCTAAAGGTACTTATTCTACTACTTAACGGGATACCTAGGATATATACTATTTACTACCTTATTTATAAGTATCCGCCCGCGTTACTTTAAGGTTAGAATTAGTATCTATAGATTCCTCTAACTATATATAGTATAGACCTTATATACTATAAATCTTTAGTAGCTATATATCTCTTGCTAAAAATAAAAGCTATCTTATCTTAATTATATATTTATAACTTAGGCTATCTTCCCTTATACGTTATTCTTCTTACTATTTAGATTCTAGTTACTTCTAATATTATCTTTATCTATTTTTACTTATTAATATCAATCGACGTAGGCAATCTCTATCTATTTTAAGGCCCTAGTAGTAGAGCCTATATTAAGCTTACCCCTCGGCGCTTTAATATCCCTAATACGTCTAAAGTATATTAGTTCTATACGAGATCGAAGACTATAAAATACTACTAGGACTTAGTAATAGCGCTACTAGCACCTAGTTTCTTATATACGCCCTTTATAAATTACTCGATATTTATAGTCTTATATATATAAAACTCAGGAAAATACTATAAACTTTAAGTTCTAAAAATACTATTAAAATAATCTAGAGAGGGTAAGATAAGATTATATATAAAAGCATTATAAGACGCTTACTAGTATAAAACGAAGTTATTTTAAAAAGCTAATAAGCGTTAGTCCTATTTAATAAATATAGCAGCCTTAGAATCTATTAGCCCGATATAGATATCCTAAAGCAGTCTTGCTTAGTATATCTTAACTTAGCTTCTAAGCTTATTATTATTCTCATAAAGAATTAGGCAACCCTACTTACTAACTAAGGCTATTATAGCTTTATCTATCTATAGACCTCACTCTAGATAGTCGTTAATAGTATATCCTAGGACCTATAGCTACTAGTAACCTACCTCTAGCTCTAATACTAGCTACTTAACGTTAATATCTATAGCCTTATACGGGAAGAAACGCTAAGATATCCTAATAAAATAACTATCTTTAAGGGATATAATAACTATATCTACTACTAGGTAAGCACCTAAGAGTTTAAGAGGCGACGCTTAAACGTAGTCCTTTAACCTATTACCTCCTTCGGCTCGAGATTTATATAACTAAGCCTATAAGTTCTAGTATCTCAGCCTTTAGAGTTAACTAATTATATTCTATTCCGTCTAAAATAGTATATATAATTATTACTAATAACTTTAGTAGTTAGCAAATACTTCCCCTATATATAACTCCCTAATAATAGTTTATAAATCTAGCTAACAGGTAAATACCTACCTACTAGATATATACTAGCCTAGCCTAGCTTCACCCGGAAGCTAATCGTATTATCCGTCTATATAAATATGCTTGCTTAGCGTATACTTATCTCTAAGAATAAACTAGGTTAAATAACTTAGCGTAAGTTAAGTATTAAAACTCGCTTATTTAATCTTAATACTTAAAAGTACTAAGAGGTACTCCCTAAGCTACCTATACTAACTTTAATAACTAAATTGCTTTAAGCAGCGTGAGTCTCTTATGCTATATATAATATATTTAACTTAGCAGGGGTGCTTTATAACCCTAAGTAACGTTAAAGAAGGTAATAGCTTAATAGACCGGGTTTTAGTATTAGATTAATTCTATATAGGTAAGTTAGCTACTAGTAATTCTAGAGCCTTCTTCTTTCTAGAGCTATTTAAGATCTTTTATCCTATTATTAACTTTAGATATAGAGGCTTCTAGAGCTAATTAATATCTTAGACTTAGGTATATTGCATTTATAGGCCTAGAAGTAGGTTTAAGTATATTCCCCGCCCTCTAAGTCGTATTCTATCCTCGTTACTCGCTTCCTCCTCTAATACTTAACGAATTATAAATAGTCTTATTATGATATTATTATTCTATTAGACTTAAAGTATTATTATACTATCTCTAATAAGGATATAATAGCCTGCTAGCTCTAATATATTTTAAGTAACTAAGAATAGAGCAAAAGGGAGGGCGTATTAGATACTATAGGAGATTCTAAACCTACGTACTTACGCCTAGATAAGAGACCTAAGTAGTATAAATCGCAGCAGAACTATAATACTACTAGCTATTATCTAACTTATAAGTTCTTTATATTCTCTATATATCCCTCTAAAGTTAATTCCTTCTTTACTTAAACTAGGGTTAGTAATTACTAGGCCCGTGGGTTCTATAAGTACCCGCGAAATAAGTAAGTAGTTATAAATAGTATTTATAAGTAATAAGTAATATCTATAAGTATTTATAAGTTAAGTAAGTTTAAAATTAAGTCTATAAGTATAGTATAAAGACTATATCTATAGGTTTAATTAGCTTATAAGTAATTATATCTAAAACTTATATATATTTATTATAGTAATTAGCTTAAATTATAAATATATTATATATAGCTAAAATTATTATTACTATTTAATTACTTTTTAATACTGTTTCTTACTTTTATACTTTAAACTATTTATTACTATAAAGCTTACTTACTTTTAGAATAGCTTTAACTAGTTTAAGGTTCTTTAGTATAGTAATAATATATTTAGTATAAATAATAGCAAGCAAAATTAGTTACTAAACTACTTAGTTTAATAAATAAAGAAATTAGGAGAAGATAATTACTCTTAAAAACGCTAATAAAAAACTCTCTAAAGACTTATATAAAGCGCTAATAGCTAACTTTATTTATTAATATTATTATTACTATAGTTAATACTCTCTATAAAGTTATTAAAAAGAGAGCTTAGAGATAATAAAGTTTATAAACTTTTATTATATCTTAATTTTATAAAAGGCTTTAGCTAAAATAAGTTAGTTTATAGCTATTCTTTATAGAAAAAAAATAATCTTAGCTTATTACTAAAGCGTTAATAATACTTCTTTTATTAAGCTTAGCTAGAAGCAAGAGACGAGCTAGAGAGATATTTTCTAACTAACTTCTTAGTAACTCTAGTAGTTTTAATCTTCTTAGCTATAGTATTTATCTTTTTAGCTATAGTATCTATCTTCTTACTAATAGTAGCTTTCTTATTAATAATAGCAGCTCTATACTATATTTTTATATATATAGAAGCTATATCTTAAATAGAAATTAATATAAATAATTACTATAATAATTAAAAAGATAAATCTTTTATTTATAATAATAATACTTATAAACTATAAAAAGAAAGTTTATATAATTAAGTTTTATTACTAAATAGAAAGTATTAAAGATGTTTATTAAATAAAAGCTAATAATATAAAGTATTAAATTTAAAGAGTCTACTATAAATTAAATAATTATTTTATAAATATAAAGCTAAGCTTATTAAATAGAGAATCATTTAAATATATTAATAAATAAGTATAAATATATTTATTCTTATATCCTAAAGATAAAAAGAGGGAAAATATAGTAAACAGCGCGCTAGTATATAAACTACTTATTATATATACAAAAAAAACTGCCTATATTACTTAATAGGTTAGATCCTAACCTTTATTAAAATCTATAGCCTAGCGCTAGAATAACTATAATCTAGTTAAGCGGATAGCTATATAACCTTCTATATTATATAACCTACCTCTATTAACTACTCATATTATTTCTTTATGCTAACTATCTTCTAGATACTTATCAGACTAGTAGATAAAGTAATAATAGAGATAGTATTAGTAGTATAGGTAATAGGTAAGAGGATAAGTTAATAAATATTATTATTAAACTGTAAGGTTAAGTATTATAAGGCTATAGATAGGTATATATAAGTATAGCTATGGTTAGGATAGGTAGTTAGCAAGATTATATAACTAAAGGCTATATATATTATTAGGAGGCGCGGAGTTAGAAGGTCTATTATAAAGTAGGTAAAATTACTATATAGTAGCTAGAGGCCTTAGAGCTTCTATATTAAGTTAGTAATATTTAAAAAACTTTATAAAATATTTAAGTATTTATATCTTAACTTAGTAGCTTAATTACTATAAAACTATATAAAGTTAGTAGATTAATAAGTAGCTAAAATATTAATAAAGTTAGTATAACTTAGTCTCTATAAGGTTATTTTAGGCTAAAGTCTTCTCTATATCTAATAATAGCTATAGATAACCCTATTTATAAATAATAAGAATAATTAAGTCTCTTTATTATAAATAGTTTCTTAGAATATTAAATTAAATACTTAGTTTATCTATATCTATAAAGTATAGAAGAAAAGGGGTATTTACTACTATAATATAGAATATTATTTCTCTAAAAGGTATAGAGATAACTATTATTTATATTAATTTAATTACTTCTCCTAGCTTAAACTTAATACTTACCCTTTCTATAGTAATAGAGCTAATTATAATCTTAAGTAACTTAGTCTTTTTAAGTATAATAAACTAGTTATAACTAGTTATTAAAAATCCTATAGCTTCTATATCTAGAATACTCTAGAAAGTTTTCAAAAAATATCTTTTATTAAGTATAAAGATATATATAGAAGTATTATTATTTATATATCTAAAAGGGTTATAGTATATAATTATATAATAAGTAGCTTAGTTAAGTAGGTACTTAGTAATAGTATTCTTATTTACTAAATAAGCTAATTAGGTATTTAGGTCTATAAACTAGATGAAGAATAAAGTTTATTAGTTATGATTAGATTATTAATCCTCTTAACTATCTTATTCTTCTCTAAGTAACTAGAGGTATATCTTAATTTCTTTATTCTCTTTATTATTTATTATTAAATTATTATAAGTCTTATCTTTAGTTCTTTTATACTAAGTAAGAAATTATTAATAAGCTATCTTTAAAATATCTTAAATCTATGAATTACTTTAAAAATAGAAATATACTCTATCCTTCCCTTTCTATATATAGTTTATTATATAATAGCCTATCCTTTTATCGATATAATATCTCTATTTATAAGGATTTTATTATTATTTTAAATTATTTTATCTAAAGTTCTAGTATAGATTAGAGTAGCTAAATTAATTATTCTAGTCTTAGCTATTATATTTATAATCTATTTAATATTACTTAGTATAGTATTAACGTTATATAGGTAATTGACTATTTATAAATATAACTATATTACTAATTATAACTTTAAGCAAGTTATAGAGGCTCTTAAACTTTATTATAGAGTTTATAATAGCTTATTTATACTTCTTAACCTCTTAGTAACCTTAAAGAAGTTAGTTATATAAGATCTTATTATTTTTATAGATAGTGCTTAATATAAATTATATCTTTATAAAGATATTAATTAGTAAATCTAAAGCCTTAAGCTTTATTATAAATAGATTATTAATTATAACTAATATAAGGGTAGCAATATTTTATTTAGTAAGATATATTTATTTAGATTCCTCTATTTTAAAATATTTACTAAACTTAGTAATAATCTAGTTTAGGTTAAGATAAGGCTAGATTTAGCAAATTATCTTATAGTAATAATATAATACTTTTTTTTTAAGTATAATTAAAAAAGTAAATAGTATTTACTCTTTTATAAAGCCTTCTCTTTTATATATATTCTAGAAAATATAAAGTCTTAGCTTTAGAATATCTATATCTTTACTACTATACTTCATCTTATTAATATATAGCTTAGTTAGGTCTATAAGTTAGTATATAAGCAAGCAGGTATTATTATTAAGCCTAATTTAAGTATTTATAATATTTAGAGCTAGGTTAGTATTTAGAGTTAAATTAAGGTTAACTAGCTATAGGGTTTTATTATTCTTAGGGGTATTTTTCCTATTATTAGTCTATAAAGATATAGACCTTAGTCTTCTCTTACTATTACTATCTATGTTTCCTTTAGTAAAGTCTTTGTTTTTCTATAGCTTTATAAATATAATATTCTTACTTATTTATTTCTAAGCTTTCTTAATAATCTAAAAGTAAAGGTTATTCTCTATAATAATTATAAAGAGTTAATCTATAACTTATAGAGAATTATAAATAGTATATACTCTATCTATTATAAAGTAGTTATAAAGTTATTAAATAATACTTATAGTAGCTTAGTTTTAAAATTTAAGTAGTAAGTTGATAAAGTTATATATAAATTCTTACTATAAAGCTATATCTATAAAGCTATTAGCTTTATAGATCTTTAGGTAAAAGAGAATTTTAGTATTTACCTCTTTCTCTATAGTTTTATTACTAAACTTAAATATCTAACCCTATTTATAGTTATTTATAAATAACTTTATATTAATAGAAATTAGAGATTCTATAATAAGTTATTATTATAGAGTTACTATAAGAAATAGATATAACTATAGTATTAATTAGCTAGGTATAGAAGGGTTTGCTAGAATAGTTAATAATATTATATAAAAGGAGATAAATAAATACTATAGTAAATAATTTAGTCTATAAAGTCTCTAGTTAGTAAGTTTAGTAAATTTAAAGTAAAGATTAATATCCCTAGTCTTTATAGTAATTCTTATAGATCTATAAAGTAGTATTACTATTATTTAGTATTATCTTCTTTTATTATTTCCTTTAGAATACTAGATTTAGTAGTAATAGTAAGGATATTATAAGTTATATAGTAATAAGTATAGTTACTTACTATAGTATTATTATACTTACTATAAGTAATAATCCTTAAGCTATACGTATATCTATAAACTAAATAGGTAAGATGCTTTATTATTAAGAAGGGATAGATACCCTTACTTTTATATCTCTTAGTTAGGATAATCCTGGCTTTGGGCAGGCACTAGTGGTGTTAATAATAATACTATAAGTTATTATAGTATTTTAGTATCTTTTGCTATATCTACTAGTAAGTTATTTACTATATACTAAATAATATATTATTCTAGTATAAAGTTACTAGTAGTATTAGATTTACCCCTTATTTAGGTATAAGTTATAATTCTATGTTAAAATAATTTCTCCTTAATAGTTATAAGATTAATAGTAGTGCTTATATTATAGTAAATAGTTCAAGTATTCTAAGTAAAGGTCTTATAATACTTCAGTATATATAAGTATAGATATTATAGATTTCTAGTATTTTTAAAAAATAGCAGTATAAATTCAGAGAGAATAGATCTTAAGCTTAAATCTAGCAATTTTATTAAGATAGATAATTCTATAGCAGTACTCTTATTAAGTTTATAGTTATAACACAGCCCCCTATAAAAATACTATAATAAATTTACCCAGTTTATAGATATAATTTAGAAAACACTATAGAGGCACTTTAATCTATACTCTCTATTAGTTAAGGATAATAATGTAGAAACTCTATATATTTCTATTAGTAAGCAAACCCTCTAAATATTACTATATAAAGTTAGATATATACTCTAGCTAAATAGACTAGCAAAACAGTAACAGTATAGGTAATACTATACTATATATAATAGAGCTAATTATATTAGGGCTAAGTAGGCTACTAAGGCTCTTATAGCCTGGGAATGCTTTTACTAAACCTTTTAGTGAGGTGCTATAAAAAATACCTAAAAGGTAAACCTTTTAGTAAGGTAAACGCTACTATATAAGATATTTAATAACTCCTTACCTAAAGGTTAACCTTTTAGTAAGGTGCTATATATATAAGAGATAACTCCTTAACCTCCTAAGAGGTTCTTATAGCTAGAAGCATAAAAAGCTCTGCTATAAGTAGGGCTTTATACCTATCTCTCTTCCTTATCTTTATTCTATAATCTATAATAAGTTCTCTAAGATATTAGCACTAAACCTAGTATATTAATATACTAGCTATATATAAAGTATACCTGTTAATATTAATAATATATAAAAGATTATATAAGAGTTTAGTATTAATATAATTAATAAAACACTCTATTTTATTAAGCAGCCTGGATAACACTAAGAGTATACTATTAATATAGCTCTTAAGAGAGCCCTTATTAATACCCCTATAGAGAATAACTAGATATATAATAATATTATATATAAATAAGTAAATATAGTTTTAAAAGTTAATTAGGTTATTATACACTCTATCTATTAGCCCTTCTTTAAATAGGCTCTCTATAATACTAAGACTAAGGTAGCTCTATAGAGATTAGTAAGTAAAGCTTATACTAACTGCTTTAAAATAGAGAGAGTATTACTAATAATAATATAGCTAGTAGATAAAGTGGTAATAGAGATAGTATTAGTAGCATAGATAATAGATAAGAGGATAAGTTAATAAATATTATTATTAAACTGTGAAGTTAAGGATTATAAAGCTATAGATAGGTATATATAAGTGCAGCTATGATTAGGATAGTTATAATTATATAACTAAAGGCTATATATATTATTAGAAGGTATAGCGCGGAGTTAGAAGGTCTATTATAAAGTAGGTAAAATCACTATGCAGTGGCCAGAGGCCTAGTAGTAATCTTATTATATTAGCTTATTATAGTCTTTGTAGATCCCTTACTTGTCTATTATGTCTTATTCCTATTATTTAAGCAGTATTAATAGGTAATAAGTTATATTAATAAAGTTATTATTTATATAATAGATATAGAGGTATATTAAGGTCTTTAGAATAGGTATACTATAAATCAACCTACTCTTCTTACCTTAATAATCTAGGTAGTATAAAGATAAGTCCTGTATATACTAGATTATAAACCTAGTATAGGAGTTATTAGTTAACCTCTTTAAGTAAAGTCCTTACTAATCTATAGAAGTTAAGTAGTATAATATATAAGGTTAACCACTAATTAGTATTAGTATTACGCTAGATTAAGGATTATATAGAACTCAGGGCTCTCTTTATATATATATATTAAAAGCCTATAAGTTAATATATATCTATATTCCTAAGTTCCACTTAACTATATAGATAGTAGTGTTAAACTATATATATATGCTTTATAATAGGTTACGTAATCTTATATATATCTATTGATTGCAGCGCATATCCTGCTGCTTTGCGGGTTATAGTGTTAGCACAATAAATAATAACTTAGTTAAGTATAAAAACCTAAATTCTATATAGATTATATATTTCTAGTATATATTCTATAGAGTATTTAAGACAGGTCTTAGGGATAACTATATAATAATATTTCCTAATATCTTTTTTATAACTTTCTTTAAGAGAGTAAGCTTTATAGCTATAGATATATAAGTCTCTTTAGTAAGGATATAGATCTTAGTATATAGTAAGTATAAAGTCTAGTTATTACTATTAGAAATAGTTCTAGAACTACTTAAGTTTTATCTAAATAGGGCCTTACTAGTTATTTATAGTATATAGGCTAATATTAAAGATAAAGACTACTACTCTCTAAGTTTCTAAGATAAGATACTTTAATAAGTAAGTAGCTATTTATATTATGAATACTTTTAGAATAATTTCTAAGGTAGTAGATTCTCTATTACCTACTAGCTCCTTAGTATTTATAGATAGGAGCTTAAGATTAATTCTAAGCTTTTTTACTTATTATTTATACTAAGTAAAGCTTTATATAATAATAATAATATACTTAATATTATAATAGACTTGATAGATAGTAAAGCCTTACTATTTTTATATCTAGTATTAAAATATCTAGAGTATCTTAAATACTTTATTATACTTTTCTAAGACTAGAGAAATTCTAAAGAGTTTTCTATTATACTTATCTTTAATAAGAAATATCTAGGTATATAGTTTACTAAGCTTTTAATAGTTAAAGAGATTCTAAGCTATATAGTAATAGAGATAGAGAGATCTAGTCTTAGATATACTATATAAGATAACTTATTAAGTATATACTTAAGTATAGAATTTATATTAAATATATAATATTAGTCTTAATTCTTATTTTCTAAGTATTATATATAAAGTATTTAAGAGTCCTCTATTTTAAGTAACTAGCTTAGAGATATTATAGTTATATATTATTAAACCTTTTTGCTATATAATAATATAAGGGGTACTCTAGCTTCTAGTTACTTAAGAAAGCTATAATACTAATACTATTTATAGAAATACTAAGACTAGGTAGGTAAGTAGAAATAGAGTTATATTTAAAATAGACTAGGTTACTCTTATATAGTAGCTACTTTATATAAGTAGACTTACCTAGCTTACTATACTATAGAGAGTAGTTATAGCTATTATACTAGATATCTATCTTAAAGAAGAGTGCTTCTAAGATAATATTAATATATATATTTTTAATAATAATATTATTATTTAAGATTAGAATGCTCTTTTTACTTATTAAGATATTTTTAAATATATCCTGGATAACCTAAGTACCTTTCTTAATAATTAATATACTTATACTACTAACCTTAATTACCTTATTATTATATAAATATATAAAGGTATCTAGGACTAGGCTTTTATAATTATGAATAATATAGAGAGCTTTATAGTTATCTAGAATAATACTATTAAAGAGAGTATATAGCTCCTTAAAGAATATATATACTATAAAATAAACTTAGGCTACTTAGCTATTATCTTTTAGAAAAGCTTAGTTAATAATATAGTAAGAGATATTATTAAGGAGTTACTCTTAGTTACTAGTACTACTATTATTAAGCTCGGAATTACGCCGCAGCCCCTTTGCAAAAAGACTATAATAAATTCACCTAGTTCGCAGGTATAATTCGGGAAATACTATATAAGTATTTTAACTTATACCCTCTACTAGTTAAGGAAAATAATATAGGAACCCTATATATTCCTACTACTCGCAAGCAAACCCTCTAAATATTATAAAGTTAGACGCGCGCTATACTAGGGCTAATTATATTAGAGCTAAATAGGCTACTAAGGCTCTTATAGCCTAGAAAAGCTACTATATAAGATAACTCCTTAACTTAAAAGGTCGACCTTCTAGTAAGGTATTATAAACGCTACTATATAAGAAGTAACTCCTTAATTAAAGAGGTCTTTCCTAAGAGGTTCTTATAGCTAGAAGTATAAGAAGCTCTGCTATAAGCAGGGCCTTATACCTCTCCCTCTTCCTTATCCTTATCCCTTAATTATATTAATACTAAACCCTATATATAAATATACTAAGCTTAAGCGAGGTATACCCTTTAGCGTAAATAATATAGAGGGGATCGCTAGAGAGTTTAGCCTCGATACGATTAATAAAACCTGCTCCTTTATTAACTACTCCGCTATATATAGAGAGCGTGCTAACGACGGCATAGTTCTAGCGGATAAAGTAGTAATAGAGGCGGTATTAGCAGCGTGGGTAGTACGCGAGAGGAAAAGTTAATAATTTCGTAGTATATCTATACTTAAATAATTAAAAACCACGTTATTATTAATATAAAGTTAAAGATCGTGAGGCTATAGGCATATATAAGTACGGCTATAGTTAGGAAAGTTACGATTACGTAACTAAAGGCTATATATTATTAGGAGGCGCGGAGTTAGAAGGTCTATTGCACTTAAGTAGGTAAAATCACTATATAGTAGCTAGAGGCCTATACTACTATTATTACTATACCTACTCTAGCTACTACTATAATATCTATTATAGCTATAGTTAGATAAAAGCTAACTACTTTTCTAAAACTTCTTTATAATCTACTCTATATATATAAAGTTATCAAAGATATAGCTATAGTTATATAGAGTCTATCTATAGTATTATCTATAGAGGTAGCTAGAGATCTTCTTAAGTATTATTACTAAAACAAAAGTATCTAAAGTAGTTTATAAAGCTTAAAGTAGATTCTCTAAGTTAGAGTAGTTTATAAAGGTAGTATATATACTAAGTAATTTACTAAGATCTTTAGTAATAGCTAGCTTACTATAGATCTTAGTAATAAGAATAATTCTAAGCTCTATAAGTAAGAAGTAAGGTATTTTAATTTTTTTTTACTTAAGTAACTAAATCTAGCTAGTTTTAGGTCTATATAGAGGTAATTGTATAGTATACTACTTTAAGAAAAGTATATTTATTATAGCTTTTTTTAGTATTAGTAATATTCTAGCTTATTAGTAGTTTATAGATATAGTATTACTCTTTATATTACTTAGTAGATTAAGTAGTACTCTTAATATACTTTAGAATATCTTTATAATCTTAGTATATTTATTTCTATATATTATTATTAAAATAGGTAAGTTACTATTTAAAAAAGTAAAATATATTCTAAAGGTTAATCTAGGACTTCTTATTAATATTATTAAGCTTTATATCTATAGCCTTAAAGTAAACTATATTAACTATTTAGTAAATAGATATTTAGTAGTTATAGTATAAGGTAATTTATAAAGAGAGGTTTATATTATTAATAGAGAGGAACTTAAGTATATTACTCTACTTTATTTAGATAGTTTTCTACTTAATAGAGATTAGTAGAGTTAGCTTTATAAACCTAGGAGTAGTATAGCCTACCTTAATATATTAGAGAGTATTAGACTTTTTGCTCTTAATAATATTAATAGAGTTATTATATTTAGTAGTTTTATAAAGTGTCTAAGAGGGATTCTTCTTAGCTTTCTATTTCTAAAAAGCTACTTTATACTTACTAAAATTAGCTTTATACTTAGCTTAGAGATAGGTATTATACTTATCTATAAACTCTTAAATAGTTAGAGTATTCTTAAGAGTATTAGAAAGCTTCCTAGTATTTGGGCTATTAGAATTAAGATATTTCTAAATACCCTTACTTTATATAGATAAGTATAGATTAAGGTATTAATAAAGCTAGTTAGTAGAGCCCTAGAGCCTAGTATCTAGAGAGAAGGTTATTAATAAGTATATAGTTATTATTATAAAGTTATATTATAAAAGGTTTTAAATATTATAAAGGTATTTTAACTAAGTAAAAAATAATAAGAGAAAAGCTACTTACTCTTTCCTAAGCTTAGAGAGATTAGAGAGGTATTTATAAGCTATAGACCTAGGCTTATAACTATTACAAGCTATAGATAAGGGTAAGAGTAAGTTATAAAAAGTAACTATCTTAGCTATAGATTAGTATATATAGAAAGTATAGTAAAATAGTCTATAGTATATAATTATATAATTGCGCGCTAAAGTGTATAGCTACTATAGCCTTATAAAGCTAAGAGTACTATAAACTATGTTATAATATTATTTAACTATAAAGTTAAGCATTATAAAGCTATTTAGTAAGATAGATATATATAAGTATAGCTATAGTTAGGAGAGTTATAATTATATAACTAAAGGCTATATACATTATTAGGAGGCATAGAGTTAGAAAGCCTATTGCAAAGTAAATAGAATTACTATATAGTAGCTAGAGGCCTAGGGAAAGCTATTAAACTTAAGACTTAATAATATTAATATTTAGGAGAATATTTATAGTTAGTAATACTATTACTATAAGCTCTATAGTTTAGGTTATAATATATAGAGACCAAAGAGTTAGATATAGAGATTAGTAAAGATATTATTAATAATATTATAATAGATAATATAGTTACAGTTTATATATTAAAAATATATTAAGAAAGAAAAGCCTTAACTATATTAATAGTAACTAGTATAATTTAGTATATTAATATTTTAATTTTAAGTTAATAGGAGAATAGGGATTTTATATACCTAAAAAGGTTATATATCCAAATCTAAATATTATATATCCCTATTAATTACCCTTTTATTATTTCTATATTAAAGTAATATAAGTCATTCTTTTTTCTCTCTTTAATTAATAATATATTATTAATTATATAATATAATAAAGATATACTCTTCTGAACTATATAAGTAATATTTTATTTATATAGTTAGAATTAACTTAATAAATTAATACTTAAGTTTAATATATAAGAATAGTTATATAAGATAATATTATTATTATTAAGGAGCTTTAATATAATACCTCTAGCTAAATTAGCTATAAGACTATTTACTTTTCTCTATTTAACTTATTTATTTATACTATAGGTTTTATAAAAGGATTATTTATTATTAATAATATAGATAATAATATTTATATTAAGATAGATTAAGTTTATAGTTATAACGCAGCCCCCCGCAAAAAAGACTATAATAAATTCACCTAGTTTATAGGCATAATTTAGGAAACACTATAGAGGCACTTTAACCTATGCCCTCTACCAGTTAAGGATAATAATATAGAAACCCTATATATTCCTGCTAGTAAGCAAACCCTTGTATAAAGTTAGATATATGCTCTGGCTAAATAGACTAGCAGAACAGTAACAGTATAGATAACACCACGCTATATATAACAGGGCTAATTATATTAGGGCTAAGTAGGCTACTAAGGCTCTTATAGCCTGGGAATGCCTTTGCTAAACCTTCTAGTAAGGTGCTATAAAAAATGCTTAAAAGGTAAACCTTTTAATAAGGTAAACGCTACTATATAAGATATCTAATAACTCCTTGCCTAAAGGTTAACCTTCTAGTAAAATACTATATATATAAGAGATAACTTCTTAATCTCCTAAGAGGTTCTTATAGCTAGAAGCATAAAAAGCTCTATAAGCAGGGCTTTATACCTATCTCTCTTCCTTATCCTTATTCTATAATCTATAATAAGTTTTCTAAGATATTAACACTAGACTTAGTATATTAATATACTAGCTATATATAAGGCATGCCTATTAACGTTAATAATATACAAAATATTACATAAGATTTTAGTATTAATATAATTAATAAGGCTCTCTGTTTTATTAAGTAGCCTATATAACACTAAGAGCATATTATTAGCATAGCTCTTAAGAGAGCTCTTATTAATATCTCTATAGGGGACTTATAGATATGCTGACTTATTATAAATAAGTAAGCAGACTTATTAGCAGAGGTTAGATAGGTTATTAGGCACTCTATAGAGTAGCCCTTCTTTAAATAGACCCTCTATAATGCTAAGGTAGAGGTGGCTCTTTAGGGGAATATTAGTGAGTATAGCTTGTGCTAACTGCTTTAATATAGAGAGAGCATTGCTGATAATAGTATAGCTGCAAAGGTATTAGCTAGCCTAATTAAATAAGGGGACTGCTAGTAGATAAAGCAGTAATAGAGATAGTGTTAGCAGCGCAGGTGATGGGCGAGAGGACAAGTTAATAGATATTATTATCAAACTGCGAGGTTAAGGATTATAAGGCTATAGATAGGTATATATAAGTATAGCTATAGTTAGGATAGTTATAATTACGTGACTAAAGGCTATATATATTGTCAGGAGGCGTGGCGTGGAGTTAGAAGGTCTGTTGCAAAGCAGGTAAAATCACTGTGCAGTGGCCAGAGGCTATATTAAGAAAGATATAAGGGTATAGATAGCTAAAGGCCTAGATTAGGGAAGAATAATGACTTTGCGCAATAATAGGTATATAGTAGTATATTAAGTATAACTTAGCTTCTTCCCTAATAGTATAAAGAAGCCCCTTTTTAAGTGTGCGTGCGCGCGCGAGGGTTCTGTAAGGGTTTAGCGCACGTTTAGCACTGCTTATTAATATCCTTATAATTGCCCCCCTCTCTAAGGCCTTGGTCCCTAAGGCTCTTTTGGCTCTTATGGGCTTAGCTATGGGCTTATTTAAACGATATTCTATAATAATTTAATAATCTAAATACTGCTTGTTTTAGCGTTGTTTTAGCGCCTATTTAGCGCGCGTTTAGTAAAAGTTATAATATAATAGGGTTATGATAAACTTAATATATACCTATTAAATATCTATTAAATATCTATCTCGGATTATTGCAAACTTAATATATATCTATAGTAAATATAGTATAGAGCTATTATAAACTTAATATATATTTATAACTATATAATATAATATCTAGTATAGAGTTATTGCAAACTTAATATATATCTATAACTATTATATATTTTAGTAATACTAAGAATATGCTAATTATATACTAAATAGTAGCTATATAACTATAGTTTTCTATACTATAACTATAGTTTTTAGTAAGTATTCTCTAATACGTTAAGATACTTAAGCTCTTTCATAGTTTATATAGTGTTTATAGATACCTTTAGTAGTACTTTTACTAATAACTTTAGTGCTAGGCTACTGCCTGCTTAATAATAATACTTCTCTATATACTTCTTCTAGAAGTAAATAATATAGGTATAGTTCTTCTAGTACTCATTAGTAGTATAGCCTATATAACTATATATTATATAGTCTCTAAGGCTAGGCTATGCAGTCTTTATAAGCTATTTAGTCTCTAATGCTTTAGTAATAGCATGCTACTTATAGTATAGTTCCTAAGCTCTTTTAGTAGCTATAGCTATATCTAGTAGCTTCTAGTTATTAAACTACTACTACTCTAGGTCTCTCTAAACCTATAGACTTAAGTAGTAGAAGAATAAAAAAGCTAGTATATAGCTATTTTTATAGAGTATTCCTAACATCTATAATATTACTAACTATTTAGTAAAGAAATAGAGAGAGCTCTAATTTATACTCTATTAGGCTCTATAAAGTAGGCTATATAGCTGCTACTCTTAGAGAGCTAGGTTAATATAAGATTAGTACGTAAATACTAAAAAGTTAGCCTATATAGCTTTATAGCTAAGAGTAGTAATATAGTTTTTCTAATATATCTAGAGTATAGATAAGAGCTTTATAAGTACCTACTATATATAGTAGCTATTAGAGGCGTTATAGAGGTTATATATATTCTATATAGTAGTAAGCTAATCTACTACTTATATAGAAGTAGAGTTCTCCTTAAGGGTAGTATAGAAGTAGGCTAGAGGGTGCTTATATTAGCGTATAGTAGTTAGCGCGCAGTTAGCAAGGGCGCGCAGTAGAGCTGCGTGATTATTACTCTATTATGAGATAATATATAATAGGTCTATAATAACTATATTATTTAAGAGTATAGTTAAAGGCATAGCTATATTAGTAGTTATTATAGTGGGCGTGGGTGTAGTAGATAAGGCTAGTGAAAAAGTTTTACTATTAGCGCTAGTATTAATAATAGTATAGCAGGTAGTTAGGTATTTAGTTATAATTCTAGGCTAATCTCTTAAAATAAGGTAAAAGTTATATAATTATAAGGGTATAGATAGCTAAAGGCCTAGATTAAGCAAGAATAATAACTTTATATAATAATAGGTATATAGTAGTATATTAAGTATAACTTAGCTTCTTCCCTAATAGTATAAAGAAGCCCCTTTTTAAGTATATATACACGCGCGAGGGTTCTGCAAGGGTTTAGTACACGTTTAGCGCTGCTTACTAATATTTTTATAATAGAATTAAATAGTATTTATTTTACTCTAAAATATATTATTATTATGTTATATAATATCTTAAATTATATAATATATTCTAAGTTTAATATACTTCTTTTTATTATAAAGTAGGGTTATAGATATATTGTTAAACTTAATATTAAGTTTATATAGGTTAGTAAGGTATATAGAGCTTAGGGCTCCCTTTATATATATATCTTAAAAGCCTTAAGTTAGTTATATATGTCTTTAGAAGTTCCACTAACTATATAGATAGTAGTATTAAACTATATATATATACTCTATAATAGGTTATATAATCTTATATATATATATTTATTATAGTATATATCCTGCTACGTTATAGGTTATAGTATTAGCATAATACTTAGTATACTTATTATTAATACTAATATCTAGATTTAGATTTAATATAAAAGGGATTTATATCATATTAACGTTTTCTATATTAATTATTTTTAATAACTTAATAATCCTTTTAGAGTCTTCTTTGTATTTCTTGTTTTCAATTATCAAAGTATTTTTATTGCTCCTTTTCCTAATTAGTGTTTGTATCTTTATAAAGAAAAGTAAATTTATTAGTTTCTTTTATCTATATTATTCTTTCTAGATTTAGATAAAGTATTAAAAGCTTATTTCTACTCTTTTAATGCTTTTTCTGAATATAAAGAAAAGTAGTTATCTTCTATATAACTTAGTTTTTTATACTTTTATATCTTTATTTTTAGCTTTAGTATAACTCATATTACTATTTCTATCCTCGTTTCTCTTAGACTTATATAATAAATTAGTAAATAGAGAGTTTAGAGTATAAGTCTCTAAATTCTTTCTGAAAGACTAAGTTACATTAATTATAAAATCTTTATAACTCTTATTTAAGAAACTTAATATATTAGCTATAATAACTTCCTTAAGTAAAGCTATGTCTTTAATAGCTAGAATGTTAGTTAACTCTTCAACTTTATTAAGAAAGGGTTCTAAGTTATCTAAATTTTCTAAAGTTATATTAAAGAGCTTTTTATAAATTATAAACTTATTACTAAATCTTTTAAGCTTATATAGCTTTTTTAATTTAAGCTAAGCTTTTAGAACTATATTATAGCTTTCTATAACCTTAGAAAGATTTAAATTATATAATAACTTAATTTAAATAAAGACTTTATTATTAAGTTTATAGTTATAATATAGCCTCTCTATAAAAAGACTATAATAAATTTACTTACTTTATAGATATAGTTTAAGAAACACTATATAGATACTTTAATCTATACTCTCTATTAGGTAAGAAAAATAATATAGAAACTCTATATACTTTTATTAATAAGCAAACTCTATAAATATTACTATATAAAGTTAGATATATACTCTAGCTAAATAGACTAATAGAATGGTAATAGTATAAGTAATACTATACTATATATAATAAGGCCAATTATATAAGGGCTAAATAGGCTACTAAAGCTCTTATAGTAATATCTCTACTAAACCTCTTAGTAAGGTACTATAAATACCTAATAGGTTAACCTTTTAGTAAGGTGTTATAAATATTACTCTATAAGAGATAACTCCTTAACTAAAAAGGTCTTTTATATAACTAAAGGCTATATATATTATTAAGAGACATAGAGTTAGAAAGTCTATTATAAAATAAGTAAAATTACTATATAGTAGCTAGAGGTCTTAGGGCTTCATAATTTATATTAATATTATTTTATAATAGTAGGATTTCTAAGTTAGTATTAATATCTTTATTTATAAATAGATATATAAACTATAAAGCTTATATTAAATAGTTCTTATTAATTATTAAGTTTTAAATAGTTATTAAGTTTATAGTTATAATATAGCCGCTCTATAAAAGGACTATAATACATTTACCTAGTTTATAGATATAATTTGGGAAATACTATAGAGATACTTTAACCTATACTCTCTACTAGTTAAGAATAATAATATAAAAACCCTATATATTCCTACTAGTAAGTAAACTCTCTAAATATTACTATATAAAGTTAGATATATACTCTAGCTAAATAGACTAGTAGAATAGTAATAGTATAGATAATACTATACTATATATAATAGAGCTAATTATATTAGGGCGAAAAAGGTTACTAAGGTTTTTATAGCCTAGAAATATCCTTACTAAACCTTTGAGTAAGATACTATAAAAACGCCTAAAAGGTAAACTTTTTAGTAAGGTACTATAAATACTACTATATAAGATATCTAATAACCTTTTTCCTAAAAGGTTAACCTTTTAGTAAGGTATTATATATATAAGAGATAACTCCTTAACCTCCTAAGAGGTTCTTATAGCTAGAAGCATAAAAAGTTCTACTACTATAAATAGGGCTTTATATCTATCCCTCTTCCTTATTCTTATTAACTTATAATAAATCCTCTAAGATATTAGTACTATACTTTATATATTAATATACTAGGTATATATAAGGTATACCTATTATTACTAGTAATATAAACTAGATTACTATAGAGTTTAGCATTAATATAATTAATAAAACCTACTCCTTCTTAAACTAATCTACATAATATAAAAAGCATATTATTAATATAGCTCTTAGGAGAGCTCTCCTTAATATCTCTATAAAGAATACCTAGATATATAATTATATTATATATAAATAAGCAAACTTAGCCTTAAAAGTTAATTAGGTTATTATATAGTCTATCTATTAGCCCTTCTTCAAATAGGCTCTCTATAATGCTAAGGTAGAGGCAGCTCTATGAAGCTTGAATATTAGTAAGTATAGCTTATACTAAATAGAGAGAGTATTACTAATAATAGTATAGCTATTAGTAGATAGTAAAGCAGTAGAGATAGTATTAGTAGTATAGATAATAGGTAAGAGAATAAGTTAATAGTTTAGTAGTTAGTAATTAAGTAATTAAAAACTATATTATTATTAAACTATAAGGTTAAGGATTATAAAGCTATAGATAGGTATATATAAGTAAGGCTATAGTCAGGAGAGTTATAATTACGTGACTAAAGGCTATATATATTATTAGGAAGCATAGAGTTAGAAGGTTTATTGCAAAGTAGGTAAAGTTACTATATAGTAGCTAAAGGCCTTTAAATCGTTATCTTAAATACCTCCATAATTTATATCTTAAGAAACTAATTTAATAACTAGCTTTTCATAACCATAGCTTTATAAAGAATATCTTTTTACTTAAATTTAAGGGAGTCTTTTTAAATTTAAAATTGATAGTTAAAAGATACTTTGGAAATAGACCTTAAGCAATTAAGATTTATATATTTCTAAAATAGTTTTCTTAATTAAAAGTAAATAACATCTTAAAAAATACCTATTCTAAGTAAAAATAGTATTTTAACCTTTTATAGTATTTTTGTTTTATACCTAAATAATTAATGAAACTTAATATATTTCCTTCTTTTATGCTTATTCTTATATAATTTAGTTTATATCTTATTTAGTTTGAAATTAATTAAAATAGTTAAAATATTAGTAAGTAAAACTAAGGGGTTTTGTTTTTTTAATTTAAGAGTACTTCTTGTTTAACTTAAGGGTATTTTAGACTTTTAAGCATAGAAAAGCTTGAGAATTAGCTTAATATTGCTTTATTTAGCTATTATAACTAATTTAAATTAGTTAAGTAAGTAGAGTATTTTAAAGAAGTAATCTATAGAGACTTTCTTTAATTTTATTATAGTAGAGAGCTTCCAGACTAAGTAATATTAATAGCTAAGAAATTGAAGTAATATAATAAATTATTAATAGAGGTTATTTAAGAAGAGGAATATTATTATTAATTATAAAATCTTAGTTTTTATATAAAGAGTAAAGACTTATTCTCTTATATAAATAATATTTTTATAAGGGATAGAGATATAAATATAGAGAAAAACATAACTCTTAGAGAAGCTTAAGAGCTATTTAAGTTATAATAAACTAGGCTTATAATCCATAAGATAGCTATAAAAATAGAAAGAGAAGTAGAAAGGTTCTTAAAATAATGTAAATAGATTTTAAGCAATAAATAGTATATAAAAGTAGCTTTTTAGGTTTATTATATATAATTTATATAGAGAGAAAAGAAAAGGAAAAAAAATAATATATATATTAATACCTATATATATATCTAAAGCTTAGTCTCTAGCTACTATATAGTGATTTTACCTACTTTATAACAAACCTTCTAACTCCACGCTGCACCTCCTGATAATATATATAGCCTTTAGTTATATAATTCTATTCTAACTATAGCTATACTTATATATATCTATCTTACTAGACAGCCTTATGATCCTTAACTTTATAGTTTAATAATAATATCTATTAACTTATCCTCTTATCTATTACCCACACTGCTAACACTATCTCTATTACTGCTTTATCTACTAGTCTATAAGCAAAGTATATACTAAGTTAATAAACCTAGCAGCAGCTATGCTATTATTAGTAATACTCTCTCTATATTAAAGCAGTTAGTATAAGCTATACTTATTAATAAGCCCTAAAGGGCTGCCTCTGCCTTAGTATTATGGAGGGTCTATTTAAAGAAGGGCTACTCTCTAAAGTGCTTAAGGACTTATCTAACCTCTACTACTAAGTCTCCTTACTTATCTATAATAAGTTAGTATATCTATAAGTTCTCTATAGAGGTATTAATAAGGGATTTTTTAAAAACTATATTAATAATATGCTCTTAGTATTATCTAGACTGCTTAATAAAACAGAGAGCTTTATTAATTATATTAATATTAAACTCTTATATAATATTTCATATATTATTAATATTAATAAATATACCTTATATATAGCTAGTATATTAATATATTAGGTTTAGTGCTAATATCTTAGAGGACTTATTATAGGTTATAGAATAAGAATAAGAAAGAGAGATAGATATAAAGCTCTACTTATAGTAGTAAAGCTTTTTATACTTCTAGCTATAAACACCTTTTAGGAGGTTAAGGAGTTATCTCTTATATATATAGTACCTTACTAAAAGGTTTACCTTTTAGGCATTTTTTATAGCACCTTACTAAAAGGTTTAGCGAAAGCGTTCCTAAGCTATAAGAGCCTTAGTGGCCTACTTAGCCCTAATATAATTAGCTTTATTATATATAGTATAGTATTACCCACACTATTATTATTCTATTAGTCTATTTAGCTAGAGTATATATCTAACTTTATAATATTTAAAGGGTTTACTTGCTAGCAGGAATATATAGAGTTTCTATATTATTATCTTTAACTAATAGAGAGTATAGATTAAAGTGCCTCTATAGTATTTCCCAAATTATATCTATAAACTAGGTGAATTTATTATAGTCTTTTTTATAGAGGGGCTGTGTTATAACTATAAACTTAATATCTAAAGCTTAGAAAAGAAAGGGAAAAAGTAAATATATTTAGATAGCTTTTCTCTTAAGGCTTTATAAGTCCTTATATATTAATTATAGCTTAGTAATAGGCTTAAATAAGCTATATAAGCGTCTTAATAAGTATAAATTATTATATTTACTAATAAAGATCTATAGGATGCTGCTATAGCAATAGCTAAACTTTATTTATAAATCTTATTATTCTTTTTAAAGTATATTTGTCTTTAAAATTACGTAAAGTCTATATATATAATATATATACTAAAATCCGCTATTCTAAGTAAGAACTCCAAATATATCATCTATTATATTATACCTTTTATATTTATAGAGTTATAGTACTCTAAATATATTATAGTAATAACATTTTAGTTCTTTTATAGTAATAAGAATAATATATCTTTTAAACTATTTACTATTTATTACTTAGTATTTAGTATTATAAATAGTAACTCAAAATCTGGAAAAGAAATAAAGAATATTTAATTACTTTGAACATTTAGATCCCCTTTAAAGATACATATTTAAGACTAACTATATTAGTTTATATAATATTATATTTAAACTTATATAATATTATATTTAAGCTTATATATAAAGATATATTAATATTATAAATAAATAGTATAATATATTAAATATATATTATAAAATTATAAATTATAAATTATACTATATATAACATAATTTATAATTTAATAATACTGTATCTATTAGTGCTTTATAATTATAAGGTTTATTTTAACTAGCTTGATATATATATATATTATACTACATAAAGAATATTCTTAAGTAGTTTACTTATTCTATAGTAAGTAATATAGATATCTTAAATATATAATATAGGTTAATCTATTATAAAAAGCAGTAAGTAATATTCTTTATTGCTTTTATTATAATCATAGAAATCTAGAGTAATATACTTACCTAGCTCCATATATTTAATAATCTTTTATAGAGCTTAGTATAAGTAATAATAAGCTTTACTTATATTATGGATATTATAGTTAATTATTATAATAAGCTTACTCCTTTACGTAAAGCAGACTCCTTTTATTAAGCTTGGAATTACGCCGCAGCCCCTTCGCAAAAAGACTATAATAAATTCACCTAGTTCATAGGTATAATTTAGGAAATATTATATAGGTATTTTAACCTATACCCTCTACTAGTTAAGGAAAATAATATAGGAACCCTATACGTTCCTACTACTTATAAGTAAACCCTTATATAAAGTCGGATACGCGCCGCACCGGGGCTAATTATATTAGAGCTAAACGGGCTACTAAGGCTCTCGTAGCCTGGAAACGCCCTCGCTAAACCTTCTAGCAAGGTACTACGAAAGCTACTATATAAGATAACTCCTTAACCTAAAAGGTTAACCTTCTAGTAAGGTGCTAAAAGTAAAAGCTACTATATAAGATAACTCCTTAACCCAAAAGGTCGACCTTCTAGTAAGGTGAATATTACTATATAAGAGGTAACTCCTTAACTAAAGAGGTCTTTCCTAAGAGGTTCTTATAGCTAGAAGTATAAGAAGCTCTATAAGCAGGGCCTTATACCTCTCCCTCTTCCTTATCCTTATCCCTTAACTATATTAGTACTAGACCCTATATATAAATATACTAAGCCTAAGCAAGGCACGCCCTTTAGTATAAATAATATAGAGGGGGTTACTAGAGAGTTTAGCCTCGATATAATTAATAAAACCCGCTCCTTTATTAACTACTTTACTATATATAGAGAGCATATTATTAGTATAACCCTTAAGAGGGCTTACCTTAATACCCCTATAGGGGACTCTATAAGGCGCGATAATATTAGAGCTAAGTAAGTAAACTTAGTAATAGAAGTTTAGTAAGTTATTATATACCCTATAGAGTAGCCCTTCTTCGAGCAGGTCCTCTATATTACTAAGGCAGAGGCAGCCCAGGCGGCCTAGGCCTATTAGGGCTTCTGAGTTATAAGCTAATATAGAATACTTATTATAGTAAAGTAACTTACGAACGTCGGTGAGTATAGCTTGCGCTAACTGCTTTGATAGAGAGAGCGTTGCTAACGATAGCATAGCTAGCGGACGAAGCGGTAATAGAGGTAGTATTTAACGGCAGCGCGGGTAGTGCGCGAGAGGAAAAGTCAACAGTTTTATAGTTTAAATAATTAAAAACTACGTTATTATTAATATAAAGTTAAAGATCGTGAGGCTATAGGCACGTATAAGTACAGCTATGGTTAGGAGAGGATTATATAACCGAAGGCTATATATTATCAGGAGGCGCGGAGTTAGAAGGTCTATTGTACTTAAGTAGGTAAAATCACTATGCAGTGGCTAGAGGCCGCAGACTCCTTTTATACTATTTAGGAGATATTAAATAGCCTCTAAGCTAAAATAACTTAAGTACTAATACTAAACTATAGTATTACTATAAATAGGTCTATACTTTCTAGCTATACTATATATTATTGTTACACTAACACTGTAATCTATAAAGCAGTAGGATATGTGCTGTAATTAATAGATATATATAAGGTTATATAACCTATTGCAGAGTATATATATATAGTTTAACACTACTGCCTATATAGGTAAGTGGAACTTCTAGAATATAGATATATATTAACTTAAAGGCTTTTAATATATATATATAAAGAGAGCCCTAAGTCCTATATAACTAACCTATAATTTAGTATAAAACTAACATTAATTAGTGGTTAACCTTATATATTATACTACTTAACTTCTATAGATTAGTAAGGATTTTACTTAAAGAGATAAAGTAATAACTCCTAAACTAGGTTTATAATCTTGTATATAAGGGACTTATCTTTATACTACTTAGGTTATTAAGGTAAAAAAGATAGATTTGCTTATAGTATATCTATTCTAAAAACCTTAGTATACCTCTATATCTATTATATAAATAATAACTTTATTAATATAACTTACTACTCACTAATATTGCTTAAATAATAAGAATAAGAGATAATAGATAAATAAGAGATCTATAAATACTATGATAAGCTAATATAATAAATGTACTGCTATAGAATTGCCTATCTTAATAGAATCACTAGATTTAAGCTTAAGATCTATTCTCTCTAAATTTATACTACTTTTCTTTAAAAACACTAGAAATCTATAATATCTATATATATATATACTAGAATATTATAAAACCTTAACTTAGAATACTTAAACTATTTACTAAAAAATAAGCACTACTATTAATCTTATAATTAATTAAGGAGGAATTATTTTAAACTAGAATTATAACTTATATCTAAACAAGGGATGGAACTAACACTACTAGTGACTTTATACTAAAATAATATATTATTTAATATATAGTAAATAACCCACTAATAGATATAGTAAAAGACACTAAAATACTATAATAACGTATAGTATAATTATTAATATCACTAATACCTACCTAAACTAGAGATCACTCTAACTAAGAGGTATAAAGTAAGAGTATCTATTTCTTTCTATCTTAAATAATAAAGCACTTTATCTATTTAGTTTATAGATAAAGGTATATGTGGCTTAAGGATTATTATCTATAGTAAGTATAATAATACTATAGTAAGTAATTATTCCAACTACTATAACTTATAATATCCTCACTACTATCACTAAACCTAGTATTTTAAAGGAAATAATAAAAGAAGATAATACTAAATAATAATAATACTGCTTTATAGATCTATAAGAATTATTATAAAAACTAGGGATATTAACCTTTACTTTAAATTATACTAAACTTAGTAACTAGAGAACTAGCTATTTTATCCTAAATAAGAAAGACTTATACTTTAGTAGAAGCTTTAACTAGAGACTCTATAGACTAAAACCTTTACTATAGTATTTATTTTTCTCTTTTTATATAATATTATTAACTACTATAATAAGCCCTTCTATATCTAGCTAACTAATACTATAGTTAGACCTATTAGTTATAGTAACTCTATATTATTAAATTATTATAGAATCTCTAATTTCTATTAATATAAATTTATTTATAAATAATTATAAATAGAGTTAGATATTTAAGTTTAGTAATAAAACTATAGAGAAAGAGGTAAATACTAAAATTCTCTTTTACCTTAAGATCTATAAGGCTAATAGCTTTATAGATATAGCTTCATAGTGAGAATTTATATATAACTTTATTAACCTACTGCTTAAACTCTAGAACTAAGCTATAGTAAGTATTATTTAGTAACTCTATAACTACTTTATTAAGTTTATAGTTATAATACAGCCCCCTGCAAAAGAGACTATAATATATTCACCTAGTTTATAGATATAATTTAGGAAACACTATAGAGGTACTTTAACCTATACCCTCTACTAGTTAAGGATAATAATATAGAAACTCTATGTATTTCTACTAGTAAGTAAACCCTTATATAAAGTTAGATATATACTCTAGCTAAATAGACTAGTGGAATAGTAATAGCATAGATAATACTATACTATATATAATAGAGCTAATTATATTAGGGCTAAGTAGGCTACTAAGGCTCTTATAGTAATGCCTTTGCTAAACCCTTTAGTAAGGTGAAAAATACCTAAAAGGTAAACCTTTTAGTAAGGTATGTATAAGAGATAACTCCTTAACCTCCTAATAGGTTCTCACAGCTAGAAGTATAAAAAGCTCTACTGCTATAAATAGGGCTTTATATCTATTCCTCTTCCTTACCCTTATTAACTTATAATAAATTCTCTAAGATATTAATACTATACCCAGTATATTAATATACTAGATATATATTCGGTATGCCTATTATTATTAGTAATATAAACTAGATTACTATAGAGTTTAGTATTAATATAATTAATAAAAACTTCTTCTTCTTTAACTAACCTAGTCTATATAAAGAGTATATTATTAATATAATCCTTGAGAGAGCTTACCTTAATATCCCTATAGGGGATATCTATATATATAATTGTATTATATAGAAATAAGTAAATATAGCAGCAGAAGTTAAATAAGTTATTATATACTCTATCTATTAGCCCTTCTTTAAATAGGCCCTCTATAATGCTAAGGTAGAGGCAGCTCTATAGGGATTAGTAAGTATAGCTTATACTAAATAGAGAGAGCATTACTAATAATAGTATAGCTATTAGTGGATAAAGCAGTAATAGAGATAGTATTAGTAGTGTGGGTGATAGGCAAGAGGATAAGTTAATAGTTTAGTAGTCTGCAGTAATTAAGTAATTAAAAACTATATGATTATTAAACTGTAAAGTTAAGGATTATAAGGATATCTAGTGAGATAGATATATATAAGTATAGCTGTGGTTAGGAGAGGTGGTTAGCAAGATTATATAACTAAAGGCTGTGTGTATTGTCAGGAGGCGCGGCGCGGAGTTAGAAGGTCTGTTGCAAAGTAGGTAAAATCACTATATAGTGGCCAGAGGCCTTATAACTACTTTATAATAGGTAGTATATATACTATCTATAATTCTCTATAAGTTATAGATTAACTCTTTATAATTATTATAGAGAATAACTTCTACTTTTAGATAACTAAGAAAGCTAAAGAGTAAGTAAGTAAGAATACTATATTTATAAAGCTATAGAAAAATAAAGATTCTACTAGGGAGATTATAAATAGTAATAGTAAGAGAAGACTAAGATCTATATCTTTATAGACTAATAAGGGAAGAAATATATCTATAAATAATAAAACTCTATAGCTAGTTAACCTTAACTTAACTCTAAATATTAATATTAGTTTCCTAAAATACTAATATAGTAAAGAGAGGGGTTAGGTAGAGCGTAATATTAATTTAAGATATATATATTAAGAAGAGTAGTATCTAGAGAGTGGTTAGCATAAAGGAATAATATAGGCAGTTAATAGAGATAGGTTATATAGTATTAGAGGTTATATAACTGCCTACTTAACTAGATTATAGTTATTCTAGCGCTAGGCTGTGAATCCTAGTGGAGGTTAGGATCTAACCTATTAGGTAATATAGGTAATTATTCCCACACTAATAGTCTTTTCTTTTATATTACTAATTACGTAAAAAGCCTATCTAAATATATAAATTAAATAATAAGTTAGATATTATTAATAACGCCTAGTTAAAGCAAAAAACAGCCAGTTTAGCTAATTACCTAAATTCTTTTTAAATAGCCTAAACTAGCTCTAAATAGCATAAATAGCTTAAATTAGCTATTATCCTAACGTTCTCTCTACTATATATATTACCTATTCTTCTATTTAAATTATAAGGGTATTATTATTAATAAGGAGGTATAAAGCTCTATTAGGCTTTGCCTTTATTATAGCGTTAGCTAGGTTATCTTTACTATTTACCTATTAAATCTCAGAGAGCTTATAGTATTTATATAACTAATAGAGGGCTATAATATTAATTATAAAGTGTTTTTTCTTTATAATACCTAGTTTCACTAAGTATTTATATAGTAAGTATAAGTCTATATATATTATAATTGGTATAAAGTTAGTGATACCTAGCTTAGTGGTAGCTTAGTGTAGCATAGAGGTAATTATAAAGACTAGATTAGTGCTAGTAACTATAGTATAGATCTCTAAGGCTAATATACTATAAGTAATCTATTTACACTTTATAGAGCTATAATAGATAATATTACTATAAATTGCAGAAGTAGTATTATTTATTATTTTATTAGCTAGTATAATAATATAGCCTAGCTATAATATAAGGTCCTAGTTATTAGTAAATAATCTATTTATAAATATAAACAATTTAGTAGTGGGTCGTAATAATATAATAAAGGTTAAACTATAATTAAGGTTATCTCTTAGCTACTAAAGACACTTATTAAGAATTATAATATCCTTATTAACAGGATCTTAGTATTAAGTAGTAGTTAAGAGGTTAAAATAAGCCTCTAGTTAGAAAATTAAGACTATATAAGTCCCTTTAGTATATTATTTAATATACTACTGCTTTAAATAATACCTTTATAATATCCTAAGCCTTCTATACTAAGTTAATCTTTATGCCTTAATCTTTTAAGTATAAGATAACTGCTTTAGTGGGTAATAGAGAGATTATTTTACTATTAAAGAAAACTAGGGTAATAGTAGTAAGTTTCTTCTTAGGTTTAGCCATAAATTTAGCCTTCTAGAGCTCTTCTTTTTTTAGGATTGAAAAGGAGGCAGTTAAGAGTTGAATAATATTATTAATTTATATATTAATAACAATAAAGTATAGGCTAGTATTATTAGTAATAAGGAGGTAAGGGTTAAAAGCAGAACTAGTTATCTATAACTTATTATAGTAATAGATATTATAGATAGCTTATTAATAAGCACTAGCTTTAGTAATACTATATAAAGGTTTAATAATCTTTATAATAATACTAGAGAGGTAGAGATTATAGATTTAGTTAGGTAGGTAGATATAGATATCTTATATAAGGGTGGTTTATAACTAAATATATACTTAGGTAATATCTCTAATCTAAATTAAATAATTAGGACTAAGGAATAGTATAATAGCTAAAAGGAGTTAAATACTATAGTATTAGATTATTAGTAATTAGGTTAAAATATTATACTTAGTAATATTATTTATACTATAAATAATAAGGCACCACTTCTTGAATAGAGTTATAGTCTTATGTTTAATCTTATTAACTATATAGAATTAGAAAAAAGTATCTATATTACTTAGAGAGGTTATGGATCTTAAATTTAAAGACTTTATACTTAAGAAGAGTATTAATCTCCTTTTTATAGAATTTCTAAAAAGGGGAACCTTTAGTAATAAGTTTACTATACTTATATAGAGCTAGGCAGAGTTCCTAATCTACCTTCTTCTTTATTAATAAGAAAATAAATAGGTTATTAATATCTAATTTAAAAATATAAAAGAGGTTAGTAATAATAGAGTCTTTATAGAGTTATTCTCTATACTAGAGTAGGAGAGAGGCTAGAGAAGTATTTATAAAAAAAGTAGTTACTAACTTAGAGTTAGTATTAATAAGATTAGGGTTACTAAGGTTATTAAGGTTACTATAGAAAGGTTTAATAGTAGTAGAGGGGAAGTCTTAGGAGCTATAGAAAAGCTAAATAGTAACTATTTTACCTAAAGTAGTAATTAAATAGTAGAAACCCTACTATTTATCTTTTTTATAGTAGATTTATATCTATAATTATAGTAAGAGGTAGGTAACTTTATCTATATTTAGGTTATTATAAATACCTAAAGTATTAATAATTTTATATTTAGTAGTTTTTTTATATAAATTATCTATAGTAGTGTGAATTACTTTAGCTCTCACTATAATATTTAGTGAGGGTGTTAGGTTATTACTAATATATAGATAATTACTAAAAGTAAGGAGGGTAGAGATAAGACTATTAGGGTTAGTAGTATTATTAATAGCTTTAATTACTATTTAGAGAGTAAGATTAAACTTAGTATAGAGAACTTTTTATTAAATAATAATATAGATATACTAAAGGGGTTTATAGTATTACTTAGTTTTACTAATATAGTAATAAGCTTTAATAGATATAACCTTAACTACAATAGCTATAGATTTAGTATTATTTTTAAAGATTTTAGTAGTAAAGTTTAAATTAGTATTTATAATAATATAATTAGATAGTTCTTAGTAAATATAAATCTAGTAGAGATAGAGAGTTTCTTAGGTAGTTTTTACTAAGAGATTAGGAAGAAAGTGAGTAGTATTAAAGCTAGTAGTAATATTAATAATAGATAGAGTTACTTTATTCTTAAGATATATAATATTATAAATAATCTTGTTATTTAAGTAGTAATTATCTTTTAGTAAGAATTTAAAGTATTAGGGTGCTCTAGTGTTTAATTAGTAGTATTAATAAATCTTAGTTAGCTACTTAATTACTATAGTTTAAATAAGATAATTAGTATAGTAAAGGAGAGTAGCTAACTTAGTAATCGAGGGGTAGCTAAACTAATAATAAAGATACTAAAGTTTAATATCTATTAAATAGCTAGCTTGGATAAAAGTCTCCTTATTATTAAGAAGAAGCTAGGTATAACTCTATTTATAAATAATAGGGGTAATAGTTTTACTCTATAGTAAGTAGTTATAGAGATTATTAAAATAAATACCTAAATAATCTATATTATTTAAATAGAGGAGAAAAGAGGTATTAGAGAGCACTATATAAAATACTATTTAACTAAATATAGTATTAACTATAATAGTGCTAAATAAATCTTTATAAGATTTATTACTAAAATATACTCTTACTTAGCTAGTATTTGCTTTATTTATCTTAATTAATAAGTAAGATTGTTATAAAGCAATAACTTACTATTAGTTAGTAATAGAGACTTTAGTAATACCTAAATCCAGTATAATACCCTAGAAGACTTCCTTAGAGTATCTACTATTAAGCATAAATAGCTGTATAGGAGCAGAGATTCTAGATAAAATAAGCTATATTAGGGATAAAAGAGGTATAGAATTAGCAGTAGGATTAAAACCTATAGCTATATAGAGAGCTACTTAGTTTAGCAGCAAATTTATTAACTTATTACTATTAACTATAAATATAGTATTAGTAATATAGATAGTAAATCTATAGAGTAAATTAGGTTAAGATTTAGTATTCTATTAGTAACTCTATAAATACTGCTTAACTTTACTATTATTATCTAAATTAGCAGTAGGGAGGTTCTAGTTATTATTATTACCTTTAAAATTAAGCAGAAAGGTATTAAAATTATCCTTAGTTAGGTTTTAAGAGTACTTAGACTTAAATTTATTAAAGTCTTAGATATATTTATTAACTAAGTATTTCTATAAATAATAATTAGGCTTATAATAAATTTAGTAATATCTAGGGCTATTATAGTAGTTATTATATATTAACTAATAATATAGAGGAGGTTTTTATTAATTTAGCTAATTTTAGCAAGATTTACTATAATTAGAGCAATTTTAGCAGAAATTATGATATTAGTTACTGTTTTAGAAATATTAATCTATATATATTATATTAAATTTATTAGGGTCTTTAGAAGCTATAAATTAGGTAGTGAGGCTTTAATTAAAGTGGGAAGCAGTATTAATAGATAAATAGAGAGTATTATATAGGTCTTAAAGGCTTATAGAGTGTTTATAGAGAGCTAGTTTATACTTATAAACTCCCTAGTAAGTATTATAGATTTTATATTATAGAAGAGTATTACTAATATTATATTCTTTACTAAGTATAGATTTAATAGTAAAGAGGGTATTAAATAGGATTTTAAGGTTCTTAGTAATAGATTTACTAAGATTTCTATATATAAGGTTAGATAATATAGTATTATTCTATAGTTTCTTATTAGTAATATAAAACTCTATAGTTTTAAAGTAACTTTTTAATTACTTAATAATCTCTATATATAGAGGTTAGGGGATCTAGTTTATAATATAGTAGAAGTAGTATTACTAAGTATTACTCTTAAATATTAGAGAGAAAGCTTTAGTATATTGTTATAGAGAAATACTAGCTTTAGTATAATAATCTTTAAAAATAAGTAATTTAGACTCTAAAATATCTATCTTATTATTACTATACTTAAGATTTTTATTATTATAAAACTTTATAAAATTAGTAAGTTAGTATTAAGAAGATACTTCCTTAAGTAGTAATATTTAGGTATATAAAAAAGGGTTTTAATTTTACTTAAAATAGGTTTATAAAGTATTTTAAATACTCTAAAAGAAATTAGGGTTTAGAACTAAGGTAAATCTATAGAGAGGTTTAGTAAGTTTAGGGTTAATAATAAAGCTTTAGTAAGTAGGAGAAATAGATATTATTAAGGCTTTTAGTAGCTATATAGAGATAGTAGAGATTAAGATAGAGTTATTAATATCTTGAGTAATTTTAATAAAGAATTTAGGATTTTAGATATACTTTTTAATAAATAAAGAGTATTATAACTTAAGTTTAGTAAAGTTATTACTAGTCTAGAAGTAGTAAGATAATTATTTAAGAATATTAATAAGCTTATTCTTTATCTAGTTAGAGTTAATAATAATAAATACTTTATTAATAATAAGAGCTTTATATAGGTCAAAATGCCTGTATAGTGTTTCCCGAATTGTGCCTGCGAACTGGGTGAATTTGTTGTAGTCTTTTTGCGAAGGGGCTGCGGCGTAATTCCGAGCTCAATAGGAGCTTTATAAAGAGCTTTAGTAATAGATAAGTCTATATAGTTAAAGACTTTAATAATATTCTAGAAGTTTTCTTTAAAGTAGGTCTATAGTTATAGACTATAGATACTCTATTTAGTATACTTTATAATATAGTAAATAATATAGCTTATAATCTTTATTAAGCTAGTCTCTTTAGTATTAAAATCTCTAATTTTTCTATATATATTAGGGTTAATAATAGTCTTAAAATTATAAAGAATAGAGATAATAAAGTAATACTAAGCTTAAGTAGGGAAGATAGAAAAGGTATCTTTAGATATAGTGAGAAGGAGAAATATTAATTATCTATAGAAGAATTTCAATATTAAACTTATATTAGTATTCTATATATAGATACCTTCTCTAGATATATTAAATAACTTATATTTATCTATACTCTTTAATACATAAAAGACTTTAAGTATTAAACTTATAGTTATACCTTAAATATAAATACTTTCTCTAAGCTATAGCTTTAGATATTGATCTATTTATTAAGTAACCTATATTTATCTATACCTTTCTATAAATCTAGTGTTTCCTTTCCTTAAATAGAGCTTTCTAATTTAGGCTTTTTTTATAAAAGCACTTTCTAAAAAGGAAATAATAATACTTACTTTCTGAAAAGAGCTTCCTAAAGAGGAAATAAACTTAGGAGGGGTTTATTAAAGAGAGGAGAAGTTATTAAATACAGAAGGGGTTTATTAATATATCTCTTAATCTTATTAACCCTTAGAGAGAATACCTTAATAAGGAGATTATCTTTTCTTTTTATTTATACTTATTCTTAACTTTTATAAAGAGATTCTTAGGTTATTTAGTTAAGATAAGAGAGATAAAAGAAAATAAAGGGAAAGGTTAGAGTTAAAATAATATAATTAACTAATTTAGGTAGTCTTTAATAAAAACTTAGTATATATCTTTTTACTCTAGAAAAATAGATATTATTAACTATAAAGCTAATTAAAATAGATCTACTAGATCTTTATTATTAATAGAGTAATTACTAACTAAAGGCCTTGTTCCTACTTACTATAACTTAGATATAATTAATATAAGGTTTAAATAGAGAGACTAAAATGTCTTAGAAATAGTAAATATAGAGGAGAAATTATTAAGGTAAAAAGGAGAGAGAGTTATAATAAAAATAGAGAGTTATTTAAAGTAAGGAAGGGAGAATAGAGAGAAATAAGGTAAAAATAGATAGTAAGTAGAGTTAGTAGCTTAAAATTAGAGAGTTTACCTTAGGTAGTTATAAATAAACTAAATTAGGTAGTTATAAATAAATTAAATTAGGTAGTTACTATTAAAAGTAAGCCAATAATATCTTAATTATCTTAGAATAGGTAGAATAAAGCTATAAATTTATATAATTAATATAGTTTTTACTATAATTATAACTTTAGTAAAGGGATTATTATAAAACACTTTAGTAAGCTCTTAAGAGCTTATTACTACTCTTCTATAGTAAGTAGTTAGAGCTTACTACAAATTAATAGGTTATTACTATTATTATTATAAATAAGAGGTTAAAGTAAAGAGTTTTAGTAATAAGAGAGGAGAAAGAAGGAGGGAGAGAGTAATAAGGTTAGTAAGTAGTATGAATAGGTACTAAATATATTAAAATATACTAAATTTGCTAAAAAGACTTATAAGAGGTTAAGATTAGCAAAACTAATAATTGAAGGTTAAATAGAGAAGGGGGAGGGTTTTTAGAAGCTCTAAAAATAGTAAAATTATTAATAATATAGTATTATAGAAAGAGTGGAGTTTTAGTAAAGCTATAAAAAGCAGAAGGAGCTAAAAGAGGGTAAATATAAAGAGAAAGATATATAATTTTACTATATAATAAAGAATTATAGTTATTAATTATAGTAATAAAGATAGAGTTATTATAAAGTAGTCTATAGTTATTAATAATAGTAAGGAATCTAAAACCTTATCTATAATATTAGTAATAACTTTAGAGATTATAGATTAACTATAGAGGCTAAATACTTAGTAATTAAATCTAGTCTCTCTATTAAGATAATAATCTAAATAAGAGGAGGCTTAAAGCTATCTAAGTAGTAAATAATTATTAAATAGAGATTTAGAAGATATAAGGAGAGGCTATATACTTAGTTACTAAACCTAAAGTCTCTATTAGCTAATATTTAAAACCTAAGGAGTAGGATTATTAAAATAAGGAAAATATCTCTTTAGTTATTTATATAACCTTACTAATCTATAGTTATAAATAATATAATAGTAAGGTTATTTATTATAATTATAGATAGTATAATAGTAAAGTTAACTATTAATTAGTATTAGTTTTTTAAAATACTAATATAGTAAAGAGAGGGGTTAGGTAGAGTATGATATTAGTTTAAGATATATATATTAAGAAGAGTAGTATCTAGAGAGTAGTTAGTATAAAGAAATAATATAGATAGTTAATAGAGGCAGATTATATAGTATTAGAGGTTATATAACTACTTACCTAACTGGATTATAGTTATTCTAGTGCTAGGCTGTAAATCCTAGTGGAGGTTAGGATCTAACCTATTAGGTGATATAGGCAATTATTTCTATAATTAACCTAGCTCTAAATATTACTAATACCTAAATTAAACTTAATAATAACGCCTGCTCACTTATATACTAACTTATAAACCTAACTAAGCTATATATTAATAGGATAAAGTATAGTAGTAAAGGTATAGATATTCTAAAGCTAAAGCTTTATATTTTTTAGGATATATATAAAAGGGTAAACTTTATAAAGGAGTAAATACTATTTACTTTTCTAATTATACTTAAAGATAGAGTATTATATTATTACTATAACATAATTTACTAAGTCTAGCCTTAACTTAATATAAACTAGATTATTACTAAGTTTAGTAAATATTTTAAAATAGAGGAATTTAAATAAATATATCTTACTAAATAGAATATTGCTACCCTTATATTAGTTATAATTTATAATCTATTTATAATAAAGCTTAAGGCTTTAGATTTACTAATTGAAATCTTTATAAAGATATAATCTATATTAAGCACTATCTATAAAAATAATAAGATCTTATATAACTAACTTCTTTAAAGTTACTAAGAGATTAAGGAGTATAAATAAGCTACTATAAACTCTATAATAAAGTTTAAAAGCCTCTATAATTAGCTTAAAGTTATAATTAGTAATATAGTTATATTTATAAATAGTTAATTATCTCTATAACCTTAATACTATACTAAATAATACTAAATAGATTATAAATATAATAGCTAAAGTTAGAATAATTAATTTAGCTAATCTAGTCTATACTAAAACTTTAAATAACATAATTTAAAATAATAGTAAGATCTCTAGAAATAGAGATATTATATCTATAGAAAGATAGGCTGCTATTTAATAAACTATATATAGAAAGAGAGAAATAAAGTATACTTCTATTTCTAAAATAATTTATAGATTTAAAATACTTTAAAGATAGTCTATTAGTAATTTCTTACTTAGTATAAAGAGACTAAAGAAAAGATTTATAATAATCTAATAGTAAATAATAAAGAGAATAAAGAGATTAAGATATACCTCTAGTTACTTAGAGAAGGATAAGATAGTTAAGAGAAATAATAATTTAATAATAACTAGCAGACTTTATTTTTTACCTACTTTATAAACCTAAATATATAATTAGCCTATTTAATAAATAAAGATACTAATACTAAGTATCTACTTAACTATCCTACTTACTATAGAATTACTTAGGCCTCTGGCCACTGCATAGTGATTTTACCTGCTTAAGTATAATAGACCTTCTAACTCCGCGCCTCCTAATAATATATAGCCTTCGGTTACGTGATCCTCTCCTAACTATAGCTATACTTATACGTGCCTATAGCCTCACGATCTTTAACTTTATATTAATAATAATATAGTTTTTAATTATTCAATAGATTATGAAACTATCGACTTTTCCTCTTGCGCACTACCCGCGCTGCTGTTAGTAAGCCTACTATAGGCGCATAGCTTGCTAAGTATACTACTAACGATCGATTAGAATACCGCCTCTATTACCGCTTCGTCCGCTAGCTATGCTATTATTAGCAACGCTCTCTCTATAAGCAGTCGGCGCAAGCCGTACTCACTAATGTTCGCCTAGGCTACCTAGGCTGCCTCTGCCTTAGTAATATAGAGGACCTGCTTAAAGAAGGGCTACTCTATAGGGTATATAATAACCCGCTAAACTTCTATTACTAAGTTTACTTACTTAGCTCTAATACTATTATACCTTATAGAGTCCCCTATAGGGGTATTAAGGTAAGCCCTCTTAAGGGCTATACTAATAATACGCTCTCTATATATAGTAGAGTAGTTAATAAAGGAGCAGGTTTTATTAATTATATTAAGGCTAAACTCTCTAGTAATCCCCTCTATATTATTTATATTAAAGGGTATACCTCGCTTAGGCTTAGTATATTTATATATAGGGTCTAGTACTAATATAGTTAAGGGATAAGGATAAGGAAGAGGGAGAGGTATAAAGCCCTGCTTATAGTAATAGAGCTTCTTATATTTCTAGCTATAAGAACCTCTTAGGAAAGACCTCTTTAGTTAAGGAGTTACCTCTTATATAGTAGCGTTTACCTTACTAGAAGGTCGACCTTTTAGGTTAAGGAGTTATCTTATATAGTAGCTTTTACCTTACTAGAAGGTTTAGCGAGGGCGTTTCTAGGCTACGAGAGCCTTAGTAGCCTTTTTAGCTCCGATATAATTAGCCCCAGTATAGCGCGTATCTAACTTTATAATATTTAGAGGGTTTGCTTACGAGTAGTAAGAACGTATAGGGTTCCTATATTATTTTCCTTAACTAGTAGAGGGTATAGGTTAAAATACCTATATAGTATTTCCCGAATTATTCCTATAAACTAGGTGAATTTATTATAGTCTTTTTGCGAAGGGGCTGCGGCGTAATTCCGAGCTCAATAGAATTACTTATTATAGCCTTTTTAAATAAATAATTAATAATATCTCTATTAATATATTTATACTTAATAAAAGATATTCTTTAGAGACTTTCTAGGGTCTTATTTTAGATATAGAAGGTATAGAATTTTTCTTAATAGCTAGTTATAACTAGTTTATTATACTTAAAAGGACTAAGTTACTTAGTATTATAATTAACTTTATTACTATAGAAAGAGTAAGTATTAAATTTAGACTAGGAGAGGCAATTAAATTAATAGAAATAATAGTTATCTCTATACCTTTTAGAGAAATAATATTCTATTTTATATTAGTAAATACTTCTTTTCTTCTATACCTTACTAATATAGATAGATTAGGTATCTAATTTAATAATTTAAGAAACTATTTATGATAAGGAGATATAATAATCTCTATTATTTATAAATTAAGCTATTTATAGCTATTATTAAATATAGAGAAGACTCTAGTCTGGAATAACCTTATAGAGACTAAGTTATGCTAACTCTATTAATATTTTAGATATCTATTAGTTTACTAACTTTATAGAGTTTTATAGTAGTTAGGTCACTAGGTTAAGATATAAATACTTAAGTATTTAATAAAGTTTTATAAATACTGCTAACCTAATATAGAAGCTCTAAATTACTTTAGATTTATCTTTAAAGATAACTATAACTTTAACTATACTATAGTTATTAATATTATCTACCTTAACTTAAGATTAATACTTTATATAGTTAATACTACTACTGCCTTTAATATAGAAAGGTTTCTATAGAATCTATTAATAAGTATAGCACTTAATATACTTAAGTAGTACTAGATCTATACCTACTTTAGACCTCTAAATATAGTAATTACTAATATTAGTATTAATTTTAGCTTATCTAAGTAGTATAGTGTATTCTATTTAATATTAATAACTATTACTAAAGTCTCTATTAAGGCTTATAACTTAGTAAGTAAGGTTAAAAGATATTATATAATTGTATAAAGAGTCTATGATATAATTTACTAAAACCTTTTTAATATAGATTATGAAATGGTTCTCTAAATAGCTTTAAAGATTATTAATAATACTATAGAGCTAAAAGGCTTAGTCTTAATATTACTTATCTTTAGAATATATCTATATCTTATTAATAAATCCCCTCTATCTCTAGAAATCTAGAAATAGATAGCTGTTATATAAAGAGTAATAAAGGATCTCTAGAAAGTTTAGGCTTTATACTAAGTTTTAGAAGCTCTTACTATTTATAATAAACTAAATATCTATAAAACTCTATAACTATTACTACTCTTAATAATATATATATACTATAAAAAGAAAGGTTAGTAAGAACTATATAAACTCCTTATTATTAATAGTAAGATCTATATACTTAACCTTTTATATAGACCTTAAGTATTCTATTTGATAGTTATCTATCTATAGTATAATATTAATAATACTATTAATACTAATAGAGATAATAATAATATATTACTAAACTCTCTAGACTAGAATACTAAAAGAATAAAAGAGCTAGATAAGGCTAATATTATACCTAAGTTAATATAAATATTATTAATAATTCTATCTTTATATAAGAGAGAGAGAGATCTAAAGAACTATATAGAAGCTATTATAATACTAACTATAGATCTAATATAAAGAAGTAACTACTTTATAGACTAGAATACATAAGAGGATATTATAGTTAATACTATTATTAATATTACTATAGTAAAAGCCCTTACTTAAGAGATTAGTAATACTATAATCTTTTTAATAATAAAGAAGTATTTAGATTATAATCTTACTATCTACTTATATAAAGAGGGTGTTATTATAATATTAAGAGAACCTTTCTCTACCTCTATAATAGCTAAGATAACTATACTTTAGAAATATAGTGTTTTAAGATTATTTTCTATAATATTACTATTTATAGTAAAACCTAAATTTTTAAATTCTATATAGTTTATAAATTTAAAGAAAAAGAGACTAACTAACTTTATAAAACGTTATAACTTATTATTTAGAATAATAATAATAATAATAAGACTTTAATCCTTATATAATTATTAATAATTTAAAGAGTAAGTTAATAAGTACTTCTTGCTTTAGTGCTATCTCTTATAGTAGGGGGATTTATTCTATAGCTTAGAGATATTATATAAGTATATATCTAATCCTAAATAGAGCTTAATAAGATAATACTAATAAACCTACTAAGTAAAATTTAAAGTAAATATCCTAAGGATTAAATTATAAAGATTATTAAACCTCTATATAATATTATAGACGCTAGAACTTACTAATAGATAACCTATCGTAAGTATTATAGACAAAGGCTTAAGATAGATTAATTCTTATTTAATCTCTACTTATTAATCTCCTTAATTACTACTAATAGCTTTAGTCTTATTAATATATAAACTAATAATATAATTAGACTTTTAATACTAAGTTTCTCTAAATAAGAAGATAATAAACTTATAAAAGCTAGTTTTACTATAAAGAATAAGTAATAACTTAACCTAAATAACTTATTAATATTTAATAGTAATATTATTATACTAAATATAAATAGCATTCTTACTCTATACTAAAAGAGATAAGGAAATAAGATTAAGCTTATTAACTTAAGAACTACTATAACTAAATAAAAACAGTAATATATGTAGTAAAGAGTAAGAGATATATATATTATATTAATTTGCTAACTAGAGATATACTTTAATCTATTTATAGCTATATAATATTAAGAGCTAACTACTAAGAATAAAAAAGCACTTAATTAATAACTTAAATAGCAAAAGGAGAACCTTAACTATAGCCTTATATTTATACTTATTAACTTAGTAATAGCTGGACTATTTATTTTTATTAATAGCTTTTTTACTACTAATTTAGACCTCTTTTTATAAATTAGATTTATTATTATCCTTATTAATTCAATAAATAATAATATATGTATAATTTATAGTAATACTATTTACTTTAATTTAATAAAGTATAAGAGAATTACCTAAAGCATTCTAGCTTCTAAAGTCTATAGTATAGTTACTAATATAGACCTTATTTATAGTATTATAATAATACTTTAGAAGATTACTAACTACCTTAAAAGACCTTATATCTCTATACTTATCTATACTAATTTATACTTACTATATAAATACCTTATTAAGCTTAGTACTATAAAAGAAAACTAACTAATAATTAATATTATAGCACTTTAATAGTTTTATAAGAGAAGGGAGATCTATAAAGTATAATAGATTAATAATAATAATAACTCTATAGATATCTTTATAAAGAGTACTCTAAATTAAACCCTTAAACGCTTTATTAATAATAATAAAGTAATAGTTCATATAGAGGGATAGATAACTTAAGAGGAGAAGGCTGAGGAGTTAGATAAATAGCACTAAATATACTAAAGTAGCTCTAATACCTTAGAGGAGGAGGAATTAGCTATTTTAAACACAGGATAAGATTAATATATAATTCTATATAGCTTTTTATATTTTAAACCCACTTTAGGCTTATAATTGATATTAGTAATATAGAAGTGTATTTTAGTAGGTTATAGCATATCTAGCCTTAAAGAAAAGACTCCTAGTATTATACTAATACTATAATCTATAAAGCAGTAGGATATATACTATAATTAATAGATATATATAAGGTTATATAACCTATTATAGAGTATATATATATAGTTTAACACTACTGCCTATATAGTTAAGTGAAACTTTTAGAATATAGATATATATTAACTTAAAGGCTTTTAATATATATATATAAAGGGAGCTCTAAGTTCTATATAACTAATCTATAATCTAGCGTGAAACTAATAATTATATTACCTATAAACTAATTAGAGATATTTAAGATAGTTACCTTTAAGACTTTACTTTTAATATAGCTTTAAAATATACTATCTATAACTAGAATAGTAGTATATTAATTAATATTATCTTATAGCTTAAAGCTAGATAGCTTTATATATAAGTCAACTTAAAGAATCTAATTACTATATCTATATAACTAAAATATAGTTATAGTAATTACTATTCTATAATTAAGTATTTAAAGTAGTATTTATAGTAATATAGTATATATTAAACTATTATATATATTAGTCCTTCTTTAGGCGCGTCCCAGCCCCTTTTCCTGCGCGCACCCTGGTTGCACTTAGCGCGGCCGGGCCGCTTTGGGGCCGCGCGCAGAGCCGGGGACAGTTAGCCCGACTCCAATAAAACCTCTTGCACGTCTAGTAGTTAACTTAACATCATCTTCTTTATGAGCATTGTATGGAAGCAGAGGGTATCTAGCAACTTCAAAGTATTATGTAAGTTGTAATAATTGGATTGTATCTATCAAGTGGGGAGCAGCTGCCTAGCTGCTTACTAGCTAATCTAGAACTATTAAAGAAGGGGCGGGCGTAATAGAAAGCTAATTACTATTACTTCGGCTAATATCGGACACACTATTATATAGTATTTATACCTTTTTAGGGTTTATTTTAGCGCTTTATAATAGCGTTGCATAAGTCTTTAATACCTTTCTTAAGATTATACGTTAACTTAAGAATTACTAATATCCTCTTAATAGTACTACTAATACTATGAAGTTATAAGGTAAGCTATAATAGTATCTAATATATAGCTAAAAACCTAACGTTTAGGCTAGAGGTATAGTTAGTTTTAACTAATATATCTTATAATAATACCTCCTCTTTAATAGCTTTTAGTTATAACGTAGTAAGAGCTTCTCCTGCGATCGAAAGATTATATACTATATACTAGAGTGCTCGTATTTTCTAGCGTATTATACGCTTACTTTTATAATAGAGCTATCGCTACTATCGTCCGAGGTCGTAGAATTTGGAAAGGAATTTATAGGTAAATAGGACCTCACTATTAGGCTCTCTGTTTTCCTGCTCTTTATTGTTAACTTCGTTATTATAGTCTTTAAGATTAGGGGTATTATTAGCGATTAGTAAGCTCTCCTAATCTACTACTTTAAGCCTGAGAAGGATAGTAAGTATTCGCTGCTATAGTCCTATATATAGCTTAGGAATTAGTATATTAGCTAAAGTTAAGACTACTATAGCGAAAGCTATTATACTAGAATCTCTAGCTCTAGTATAGTTAGCTATTAGAATCGCTATTAGATTATATCTAAGTCTCGGAGTTATAAGTAGGTAGAAATTAATAAATTAACTAATAGCTTTATCTACGTAGTCGATATCTCTCTTATTAGTAGTAGAAAAGGTATAGTACCTAACGATTTTTATGATAAGTATATCTTTGCGGACGAAGCTATAGATTAGTCTACTCTTAGGGACTATTACGGGAATTAAAATAAAGCAATAGCTTATAATACTACTAGGTCCGAGTATAATATCTACGCTAACCTCGTAGCCTTCCTATATTAAAATTACTTCTAGATAACTTAAGTTAATAAACCTAATATCTAGGCCCTATAAGTTATAAATATCGGCTAAGGCTTTATTAACTAGCGCAGCTTAGATTAGTTAGTCGTGTTATAGAACTGCGGCGGACTCTTCCTAGCTTACTAGAGAATAGTATCTTAAGCAGCGTTATTACTTAGGTAATAGGGCTTTAGCTATTAGATATAATATTATCTAGCTCTTATAGCTACTTAAGGTAAGGTTAGAGATATCTTAGTAGTCTAGGGTAGTAGAAGCGGACCCTTTCACGCGACTATTAGCGCTTAGACTCACACGTAGCTCTAGTGAGCTGATTAGCAAGTCCGAAACTAGAGGTTTAGAATTTAGAGGGATAAAGTTTAGGAAATTATCTTCGTTATTAAATTCCTCGGGGTCTTAGTAGTTAATATATACCTTATTAACTAACGATTTAATAATAGTTAAGTTAATAGACTCGATAAGAGCGGAGTATATATATCCCGCGAAAGTGCTTAAGCTAGATATTAAAAGACTCCTATAATAATAAAGATTACTACTAGGATTCGTGTTTCTTAGTTCCTCGATTAAATATAACTTATTAGAACTACCTTCCTTAAGGGCGATAGACGTATTTCTTACATTATTACTAGAGATATCTTCGATCGTATACGTATAGTCCTTTCTAAAGGAATTCGTCCTAGCGATATCTTAATAAACTACGCCCTTCCTAGCCCTGCCCCTATTAGTATAGTTATTATTACTAATATTCTTATTAGTAGAGATGTCTTACGTGTTCCTAGTTACCTCCCCGATAGGACTATCCATGTGAATATACTTGTTGCTAATAACCGCTTTAATAATGCTCTCGCTAGAGTTTTCCTTATTAATAATAATCTCTTCTTTAGGGATATTCTCTTCTACACGGCTTTGCTTAGAGGCTTCCTCGCTTAGAGAACGTTCTAAGAATAGCCTTATAGCTTCTTTAACGTCGCTCGTTATAATTCCCGTGGTCCGTTTAGTGCGTTAGTAATATCTTAGATATCCTACTCGCCGTTCTATAGCATATTTATTAAGGACCTTAATTATAGTATCCTAATCCTAGTAGATATTAGCGAGCATAAGAAGCGCTATAAAGAACTTCTACCCTTAGCTATAACGATTAAATAAAATATAGAAGAGGATTTATATACTACTAATATTCTAAGCTACTACTACTTTATAGAGCTTAGCTATAAAACTTTTCTTAAGATAAAACTAATCTTTAGGAAGGATATATATTAAAACGGTAATTATCTATAGTAATAAATAATAGCGGAGTTAGTAAGAAGTAAGACGAATCGGGTTACCTATAGTAGTATCCTCGATATTAAGAAGCTATTAATATATATATTAACCGTCTAAGTCTAAATATTAGATATTAGTCTCTAGCTATTTAATACTCGTATTAAGAAAGTCCTTAGCTCTCTCACGATAGCTATTAGCTAGGTTAGCACTAAGAGGCTAAGCTTTAGAACGAGTTATGGAGGGCATTTTACGATGAATATATAAGCATCTGTCAATGTCGTCGTGGTTGAGAATAGCGTACCTAGGCGCGCCTGCAGATGCCGTTACATAGGCACGACAAGGATAGAAGGTGTCGCTAATAGCTAACTGTGGAGGCTTCCAGCTCAGTTCCCTTAAGGTCGGGTACCTTGAGAAACGGGAACTGCTGGTAGGAAGGTAAGCAACGCGTGGCACAATGAATGCAGAGTGTGAGGTAACTTGATGTTACTGTCGGCCACAAGACGCGGGACGTGGTTAGCGGTCGAGTTCTCGAAACTAGAGGTGTTGTTCCTCCATAACTACCTACCTACGCGGGAGGAGGGGGGGTCTCAATAGTGATTAATGAGGCTAGCTAGTGTGAACACAGTAAACTCTCAAAATTTGATCGTGATACTCTTTTATATATATATCAGGAGTAAAATCATATATCCCTTAAATATATAATTATCTATGCTACTACATCCTTATAATTATAGTAGCTAGATATAGTGGGAGCAAAAGTTTAGATAGGGTAGCATTAACTATCCTTATATTAAGTTTATTATAGTAGTTTAGAGGCACTATGCTAAGGGGTTAATAGACTAGAGTATTTATATAGTATAAGTTACTAGTGAAATTAGTCAGGTTATTTTGCTATTTATATCTATAACCTTTCCCAAACCTTCTATAATACTTTCTCTCTAAAACATAACGCTATTTCTATTATCTATATATCTAGCAAAAATTAAGATAATACTAACTCTAAAGTGTCCCAGACACTAAGCACAGAGCCTAGTTAACATTTCTGCTAGAGATACTTACTAGTATTACTTATAGTAATATATTATTAATATTTTCACTAGTTATACTTATCTATATTATTTAAAAGATATAGTAATATTTCTAATCTATAACTTTCTAACTAATCTAATATCTCCTTCTTACTATATTATTAACCTACTATTTTTCTAGTAGTAATATTATATCTATTTTAATAATTTCATAGCAGTAAAAGCATTAGGATTACTTAGATATAATAATAGTTCTGGTCTAACTATTCCTAGTAGTACCTAGAATAAGTAATATTCTAGTAAAGTTAACCTCTTAAATATTCTGGGGTTTAGAACACTAAGTAGTTATTTCACAGTAAATATAGAGTTATATATATTATTATATTTAAGTTTATGCACTTAAGAAAGGCTATTTAGGTTAGAGATAACTACTCTTTTCTTAATTTTAAGCTATCTTATATCTATCTTATTTTATAAATATATAACGTTACTCTAATTCTAGTACTATCTTTCCTAATTAATATAGAAAACTTTTTAGGATAGCAGAGCAAAGTTATAATAAAGTTAATATAGATTTAGAACGCTCTAAATTTAGTATAACAGAGTTAAATTATAGCATATTACTAGCTATAATAAGGAATAAATCCTGTTATAGATAAGTTATAGAGCTAGATAAAATTCTACTAGTACTATAGATCAGGATATCTAATATATCTATAGAGTACTAGATAATATAATATTCTAGGAGTGCTCTTAGTATTATTAGTGAAAAGCTATATATTAATAAGATACTAGGATGCTTTTATATAAAACTATAAGTAATATTTAAAAAGAGGTAGTTAATTCTATCTATAAAGTAAGCATTTTCTATCTTTAGAATAAGAAGAACTATAAAAAGCAGGAAAGTTCCGTGAAAATAGATATATAACTAAAGCATAAGTAGAATTAACTACTTACTAAATACATAATATATATATTAATATAAATCTAAAGTTATACTAAATACTAAAACAGTATATTAAATTACTAAGACTAAATACTAAGTAATAAAACCTTTTAATTTTATTATAAAATTATATATCTCTAAGTTAAGTATCAGGATTAAGTTAAATTTATCAAAGAATGATATATATACTAACTTAAATTTTACTAGCTATATTAAACTCACTCTATAATTTTATCTTTATCTAGTTAGTAAATAAGCTACTGCTTCCTAGCTAAGAAAATAACTTCTTAAACTTATTCTTATCTATCTTATTAACTAAGTTAACTATACTAGTTAGTTATTTCTAAATTATAATATAGCTTTAATATTTCACTAGTATTAGAAAAGAAGACTTATACTTATTATTCTTATCTCCTTTCTTAGGTATAGGGGTAGTATCTGCTTTATTATTCTCTATAACTATCTTACCCTTATTTATATTCTCTTTAGACTCTAAAAGCTCTGCCTCAGACTCTATATTATCTAGAGTTACCTTAGGCTTTATAATTTTGCTAGGTTCCTTAGTAAACTTAGAAATATATATAACCTTCTTGCCTTTTATATCTTGCTTATATTTCTAGATATTAGGATAAGTAGTAGTAAAAATGCTAGCGTTAACACTGCTATAGAATATACTTATTAAGTTATTCTTATTAACTTTTATAGCTTATTTCTAGTTAGAATAATTACTAGCCTTTCTAGTAAAATAATTAGCTAGCTTAATAATAATTAGTTAGTCTATACTCTTTATGCCCTCTCTATCTAAGGTATTAAATCTAAGAGTTATAGTAAGCTCTCTCTACACCTTAACTATTAGAACTCTCTCCTTAATACCTTTAAACTTAGGCTTCCTATTATTATCTAAGATAACCTTATTATTATTATTATGCTTAAGCTTATACTGCTAATTATAGAAAGCCTAGCGTCTCTTAGCAGAAAGCTTATACTTAGAGCTATAGAGCTTTAATATAGTAAGAAACTTATCTATATATAGCTTTAAGGGGTAATTAGGGTTATAGGTATTAAAGAAATATTAGTAAGCAGGATCCTAAGACTTATTCTTAGGCTAAGATATATTAAAGTAAAGAGTTAACTATAGTAATTAAGAAATATAAAATCTTATTTACTTAGGTTACTATTTCTTAATAAGATCTAGTAAAAATTCCTAGAGATAAATATTAGCTTAGAGTAGACTATAACTATCTATACTTTCTATACTAGTTAAGGTAAATAGAATATAGTATACAAAATAGAAAAGAGTAAGAAAAGATTAGTATAGAAAAAAATATTAAGATAAAACTTATAGATTTAGTTAGCTTAGAAATAAAGCTAAGGTTTTAAGATATTATAAATAGGTAGGAGATTTAAGAGATCTAAATATTAAGGAAGTACTAGGTATTATAATAAAGCAAAAGTTAGAAGATACTCCTGAGGTGAGGGTATTTAGAGAGATAACTTAAGAAAGTAGAGGAAGTATAGAAGATAAGATATAAAATATAAGGGAGTTTAAATCTAATAATAATAAAAAGAAAGGAGTAGCTAACTTTTAGGTTTATTAAAAGAAGGTAGAGCTTATTTATTTTAAGAGATAACTCTTAACTTTACTCCTTTAACTTTCTTATTACTAAAGTTTACCTTCTTTATTTTCTTTTTATATTATTTTAACTTATTTAAGAGCCTGAAATTTCCAAGTATTCTAGATTATATTTATTTCTATACTTTAGCACTAGTATTCTTTAATAAAACTCTATATATCTAGATAATATATTAATAAAAACACTATATATAAGCTTCTTATATTTATAGCTTAATTCTAACTTTAACTCCATATATTATATTATTCTCTCTATACTAAGATCTTATTTATCTATTAATTATACTTCTTTTATATCTTTTTAGGAAATAATAAGGTTTATAAAGATAAGATTACTTCCTAACTAGTTTTCTTTTTCTAAAGTTTAGTAATTATTATATCCTAAGAGTTATCTATATATTTTAATATTATACTATAATCTATAGATTTATAGATTAGAGAAGTCTTTATTTTATTATAGAATAAGCTATAATACTATAGAATAACTATATAGCTAAAATATATCTAGGGAAATCCTTAGGATTAGGAGAGAGGTTATATAGGTCTTATATTTATATATAATTAGCCTCTTTTATTAGTAAAATTAAGATAAAAGAAACGTTTTATAATATTATTCTATATAAATATAAAGTAAACTTATCTTATTATAGTAGCCTAGGATATTTTCTTAGAAGGTATATCTAAGGCCTGGTAAAGAATATAAGATAACTAGATTATTAATAGGGATTATATATAGATCTAGTAAAAGTATTATAAAGCTTATAATAGTAACTCTTAGATAAAAGGTATATTATATATAGCTAGTTAATAGTTATAATCTAGACCTAACCAGGTATAAGGTCTTAGGATATTAGTAATACTATTATAGTGCCTAGTAAAATCTAGAGATATAGTTTTATTTAAGTACCTAAGTATATAGATATTATATAAGTCTATAAAAGGCCTAAAATATTTTTGCTTTAATAAGTAAATAATTACTACTACCTAATTAATAACCTTATTTATCTTATTCTATTACTGCCTTTATATCCTATCTATAAATCTAATACTATATTATCCTTTTATAGTAATTTCACTATAATAACTAATATTCTTATAATATACTTACCTAAGTCCTAGAAATATTCTATTAACTTATTGTTTCACTAATATAATTAATAAGCTAATATAATATAACGCTATAGAATATTATTATTAAGCAAGCCTATAGCCAGGTTCTAGATACTAAGCTAATTAAAGAACTTAGCACCAGGCTTATAGATATTCTTATCCTTATTAATAGATATAAAGACCTTTACCTTCTTCTTAGTATACTTATAACTAGAGTAAGCTTATTTAGTAATATAGCTAGCTTCTTTAATATAGTAAGGCTAGAACCTTTTTATTATATATAACTAGTCCTATCTATTAAGGACCTAGTCTTTATTAAATACCTTTCTAGAGTATAGGTTAGTGCTAGTCTTAGAGGTGCAAGACTAGTTTAAATATTACTTATATATTATTGCTATCTTAATATATATAACTAAATAAATATTAGAGTCTAAGCTATATATAAAAGTGAATAGAAGAGAGGGATATATAATAAGCCTATTTTCAGATATTCTCCTAACTCTTTTCTAAGTTAACCTAGGTATATAGCTAGTAGAAAAGCACCTTAGCTTCTTCTGCCTTCAAATTTATAATAAAGAATTAGTAAATTAGGCTTATTAATTGAGCTCGGAATTACGCCGCAGCCCCTTCGCAAAAAGACTATAATAAATTCACCCAGTTCGCAGGTATAATTCGGGAAATACTATATAGGTATTTAACCTATACCCTCTACTAGTTAAGGAAAACAATATAGGAACCCTATACGTTCCTACTACTCGCAAGCAAACCCTCTAAATATTACTATATAAAGTCGGACGCGCGCTATACTAGGGCTAATTATATCGGAGCTAAACGGGCTACTAAGGCTCTTATA